>DWEC01001204.1:0-13924 GCA_018245735.1 Microceris miodesmiata | reverse complement strand
TAAATATATACATATATGTATCGGAATTTTAATACAACTCATAATAGTCCTTGATGTGTGGCATGTCAGCACAATAGTACAATTTGAATACAAGAAATCAGTAATTTAATTGGAGAATACTTTTTTAAATCTGTGTGACACATATATTTATGGAAGATTTCTACTTTTATGTGTTGTGTTTAACATGTGTACACATATTTTTATTTTTACTTGTTTATTACAAATAATGTCAAGGTTATATTGATGACTTAGAACAAAATATAAAATAAAAAATTTACTACAAAAAGTACGCAGAGGAATTTACATTTGTTCAATTCTGGAAAATCTAAGTTAAAAATATAATAAATAACCATTTAGGGTTTATATAATTATGAATAAGTGATTGTCGCCAAACAAAATGTTTGTTTGGTGTTTTTTTTATTATGTTTGGCTTATTGTGCGGCCACAATCCCCACTGATGGGAACCGGAGGTGCGTCCTAACATGGAGCACGCATGTCCAGGAAAAGTTTAATAATTATGGCTTGGCTATGTTGGCATTTTTATAGTTTTAGTATCAGTTTAGTATGCAAGGCTAATTAAGTATTACAGTCAAAAAGAACAACGAAAAAATCCGATATTGGCAAATATCGGATACTTACGTAGCGGGATCGCGGTTGGATTCGCGATGCAGCTCGCGCAAGTAAGCGCCGGGGTTCTCGAGCGCCGCGCCGAACATGCGCTGCGACTGCAGTATGGTAGACAGCGTTGAGGTCCACTTGTCGCGGCGGGCTTCGGGCGCGCGGCAGAGGAATGCCAGCTTCGGCTTGGTCGGGTCCAGCGAGCGAATAACGAACGCGCCGGTACCTTCTAATTCCTCCAATTCCATCTTGTTCACCTGTAACCATAAACGTACCATTTGTTATTTAATTTATTACATTGAACATGCTAACATACATATCATTTTCTGTTTTCCACTCCGCTCTTACACTTTAGTGCCCTATCACAAAAAACCTTCAAATATTTCTCCTTAGAATTTTTTTATAACTGTTACAAAAAACTTAAGCTAATTTTAAACATCGTCATCATCAGCCTGTTCCAATTAACTTCTAGTAATAAGCCTCTTTTAAGAGTTTTTGCTCACAATCTCCAGACTAAGCATTATTAGCTGTGCTTAGATCGACTGTATCACACTGCGATCAATGAGCTCCGAGCTTAGTCGCCTCTTACAATATCCTCGTATCCCAGCATGGGAACAGTTAACGTATTCTCACTTTGTGACATCACGAATTAAGCCAAATTGGTATATATTTTTTATTAAATACCTACGGTTACTTTATGTACTGTCATGTTATTATACTATTTCATATTTGCATTGTGTTATAAAACATTAAACACAAATTTACTTCAATCATTGCTTCAACATAGGGCCTGTTGAAAATGTTCTCCATATCAAACGCCATGTATTGATTATTTTATTTATCGACATAAAATGTCGATCTTAATATTAATAGATAGGTAGGTCATTACTCTCCATTGTAGGTCAGAATGGCGAGGAATATATTATATTAATAAATAAATATAGCAAAACAAAGTATGATCAGTAACACCATATTCCACTCTTTTCTAAGAATGTAAAACATTACAGAATGGAATATTGGCTAGTGTTTATATCTATGTACATATATAAGTAGATCAACCAACCGTATCCATCAATGTCACGAGAGGTAAAGAGAATAGATGAATACTATTTTATCAAGAAAAATACGTACAAAGAACAAATAGTTTTCATACCGTGAAGTGTCAGCAAACTATTAGAAAGTAACAAAAATCGACATGTTATCATCATCATCAGCCTATCTCAGAGATGTTATAGACATTGTAATTTTGCACATCTAGTGTATGTTATCTTTTAAATTATCACAGTGGATGAATTAGTTACTACTTCTCACTAATATATATACATTGTTTATAAGAAAGACATATAATTTAAACGATAAATAGAAACAGATTTTTTCGTAGGTGTAGCAATTAAGTAACAGTTTATGTAACACTGACCGGCCCTAAATATATAATGTTAGCCCTAATTTCAGTTGTCGTTAATATAGGCCACCATTTTATAGTGTTTTCTGACATGTACGAACACTACCGTTAGGTTTTTGTTCACGGTATTATAATACTGAACATCAGACAACAAATTTTAATGTAGTCGTCTAATAGCATCAACATACTCTCGAATGATATAATGTAACAAGAGATTTTCGTTCATCGCGAATATAAAGTTACTCAGAATTTCAAGATTTACTCATATATATAATAGAAAACTCACTGGCAACATTTGTTAATGTTTTTCCATTATTAAAAAATAAAATAAAAAAGACTACTCCAGTATTATATAGTAATTAAGGTTTAATGTAAAAATAATTAATTAGGGATGGTTCCTTACCTGAATGTGCGCCTTGTAGTTGTAGGTGGGGCTGGTGAACTGATTCTTCTTGCCGACCGCCTCGCTGAAGATCACGCACTGTTGGAACAGGAACACGTGCAGCTCCTTGCCTTTATCGCTGGAAGCGTTGGCATCCGACACCACGAGAGGCTCCTGTAGCAACAGCTTCCCTTGAGCCGTTATGTTGCCCTAAAAATTCAAGATTCGTTAACGTATTAATTACGTATATCAACTACACTACAATCTAACCGAGAACATTCGCAATATGTTGCAAAATCGTTACAACGTCATATGTGGTATTTAATCGTATCAAACTTATAGAAAAGTCGTTTAATCTCTGGACAGTTTGTACGCGGATGTAAGATGTTTCGCGATAGAAATGTGTGTCTTCAACTGAGAAAACAGTGCAATCGGTTCAGTAATAATGAATTTATTTAGTTATTAATTAAATTCATTTATTTGTAATATAATGTGTAAAATATAAAAAAAAACGTCGCACGCTTACGCTTTAGTTGTCGTTCTGATTATAATTCGGTTCGCATATTTAAGTAATTTATTGACTGGTGGATGTGAGAGTGAGAATGCGATGCTATTAAGGTACTTTACAAATTTGCGAGTTACATGTTATGCCAGTACGGTTTAAAAGTCACCTCTCTTTCTGGCATTTCTAATCAACCTTAAGAGTTTCGATGAGAGTTAACGACTGTAATCGAACTATATCAGTCAGTACGGACTATATAAGATGCCCTTTGGGGCTAAGGGATTCGAATGGATTCGAATGAAGATTCGTCACTATCGATCAGCCATCACATTATTTATGTGGATATAACTTAATGACGTGATGTGTTTTTAACTTTATTCCCAATCGATTTGCTATTTCTAGTACACAATAGATTTAATTAATGTATAAAGTTAATATCACTTAAACATTTATAAACTTATGCTGCGTTCGATAAAGCCGCAAGCCAGCAAATATAACAGTTTTTGAATCTAACGCCGATGTACTAAGTAAATTGATTGGAGTTTAACTAATTGAGTTTGCATTATAAGGCTCCCGGGGTCAGAGACGTTTTAGCCTTGCGCAGGTTTAACACGCGCAAGCTAATGACATTTAACACTGATACAGACTCAATATCGAATTAAAACTGTCCTATTTACATTAAGAAATTAGAATTCAGGGCCTTTAGGGACGCTGAAAGGACATAAATAGAAGTGAAAAGTATAGAACACAGCGAACACTATGGGCTGGCATAGTGCACAGGAGCTCGTTTTTATTGTTACAACTGCGTGGCTAAAAGTAAAACATTACATTGCTGAGCAATTCGCGAAATTTGTGGTCGCAAGCAATAATCACATAACAACGCAAAAGCATAGATATATATATATATATATTTATAATTTCTGTTACGGTAGTTATGTTAATGGCATAAAAATCTCACCGTGAATCCTTGCAGACGGCCGACGTCCATCATGTCGTTGGCATTTTTCGGAATGATTGAAGTGCAGAGTTCAGCGTCGCGCAGCGAAGCGATCACGTTGGGAGGAGCGTTCGCATTCTCCGAGTAAGACAGAATCTTTTTAACGAGTAGATGATACTTTTGGATACGCTGGATCGGTTTGATCAGAAGGTCGCCGAGCTGAAAATTGATCAAAACTGTTGTAAATGCCCGTCAAATTATCAAGAGAACGTATCTAATACACTTATTTCTATAAGCATCCTACTGGCGGCCATTCCACAAATACGAAGCGCCTGCGACATGACATAGACCACGTGTAATAATGAATGTGAGTGTTATGTGAAATAATATAAAAATATATAATAAGTAAACCCCCAAATAAAAAAAAACTATATAGATAATAATGTGATTTGTCAGTCTGTGAATTACTGCGTGCTTCGTAATTATTTCATTATGTATAAGTAGTAATCAATGCGAACATATTTCCGTTCGTTTCCAATAGCTGTCAGAAATGAAAAAGAAATCGTTATTGAAATATAGCTTTGCTATATATTGGCTATTGGCTAGTTAACCTTACGAACCAGTGGCAAGTACGGCTACGATACGGTACCCTACAAATAATATACGTACCGTACTGACTGCGTTTTATTACGTTTTTACGACTACTTAGAGGAGGAGAATTATCTAGTGTCAGCGTTATAGGACTAATGGGACTGACTGCACGTCTAAGCGGACTATTTGGCACTCATCATAATTAGAGTAGTTAGCGCTACCACCGAGTTACCACTACATTATGCAACGGAGTACAGCTGGTACAAACAAAAGGCTGGCATGTGCTCAGCAAAAATCGCTTTAAACAGTTTCTTAGCGATTTTTCTTAAACATTTGATAAAACATGCGAAAAATGCAAAGTTTTATCAGATGAGTTACCAGCTTTACTCATTCTAATGGAATATGGAAATAATAATGATATACAATAGGATAGTGAAAGGTACTTATACCTGACTGAGGGATCTACGAGCACGCAAAATGTGCAATCGGTGTCTAATTATGTTGACCTAAAAATCCATTAATACGTCACCCAACAATGAAAGCTAATTTTATATCTCCATATACCGCCAATATCGTGTCTATTATGTCATATTTAAACAATATACGGACATTACTATGACAAATACTACGAGATCATAACATTGGATGTATATGTTGATATTGATGTGAAAATTTACAAAGGGGTCGTCAGCATATAGGTAGTGAAGTTTATGATTTTTTTAATAGAATGGCGTACATATCAAACAACTTTTTATGTTACATATAATACTATAGATAAATGTAGGGGAAAGAGTAATGTAAATCAGAAAAGATGAGCTCGAAAAAGAGATGAGTTAATGAAAGATGAAATGTTAAGAAAGCGTATTATTTTTGGTAGCATAAGTGAATATCATTTATGATGATTGGAATACGAGTATATCGGTTCTGTTAGTTTAGGTTTGTGAACAAAGATAAGGAAAGGGAATCATTGTGATACACACCTGCAGTTTATGGCCTAGTTTGTGTCGCAACTCCTGAAAGTAATGTTCATGTTCGGACACGATGTACTCGGAGACGGGCTTGTTGCGGCAGTAGGCCTCGTACAGGAACATCCTTTTCTCAAGGAATCGACGGAACAAAGGACCCAGCAGCTCCGGGGACTCGATGCACCCCTCCAGCTCGCAGAGGAACTTGCTGCACAGACACATTACAGTCTTATCGCGCACGTCCCGTGCAACGCTCGCGAGCTAGGGTGATCCGTTGAGCTGTTTTATTTTCAAACACCCAATATTCAATTGCAATTTAAGAAATTTTGTTAAATATTACAATTGCTTGTGCGGCCGTTGCTAAAAAATTGATTAATAAAAACATAAATTCGAATTAGTCGCATGGCGGCAATGCGGAGCTCAGCTATGCTCATAGTATAGAAAACACATACAGTGTAATATGCAATGATTTGAAGCGGATCACATACTATTTACTTCCAAGATTAGATACGCACGTTTGGCCATTTGGTGGAATGGGCCGACTGGCCTTTACTCGCTCAACACATATCAGGCAGTTATTTTAGTGTACGCACTCATTATCTTGTCTGCGGCTTTGTTGTTCATATCACGAGATTGAAACGAAAATCGACGAAAAGCGTCGACATGGGAGTTTAACGAAATTGGACTTTTTGTTTAACTGTTTGAATTTGTTTTCATATACATGGTAATATAAAATTGATGCCAAGTTACTCACTCGCGATGCCATTCATAAATGGCCTCGATATTCCCGAATATCATGCGGTGACGTCGGTCCCGGAGACTGTCGGGCAGGGGCGGGTCGGCACTAGGGTCCTGCATAAAATACTTTATTTTATAATATATAAAATCAATGTATGTATTGCTATGTCTATCTTACATTCAAGAAACACTGTTAGAGTAAATATTTCTTCGCGGACGGGAACTTCGAAAAGGCTTTTGCAGCCTTGGCCTAGTGAAAATAAAAACGGCTGATCTTGTGACTCGAGATATTTACAACTATCATCTACACAACTCTTATGTCTGTTTGTCAATATTTCCCGAAGAAACATCGAGTGGGAAGTTTAATGATAACGTGACATTTTGCTAATTTTGTAAGTCGACTACAGAGAGAACATAAATATATATTGTTGGACTGAAAGGAGGGAGAGAGAGATAATAGGAGGAAGTCCCCTGTATGCTTCAACGTCACAGATGCTGCTCAGTTCGAAAATAGAAAACAAGAGAGATATAACATCTGTTAAATAGCAATAAAAACGAGGAAGATGGAAGCGAAGAGAGAGAAAGAGAGTGAAAGATGGATCGAAAAATGGAGATAGAGGGGTGTAAGATGTAAGATAAAGTGATGGGGAAGGGGTAAGAGATTTAGTAACGGGGGAGTGGAGACAATGTGAGAACATAAAGGATAATGGAAGTTTGAGAAAAGTAGAAAGAGATACTCACCGCCATGTGCCTCATGTATCCTTCGACGATGAGGCGCAAGTCGGACACGTACACCACCTCGGTGTCGTAGAGCTCGCGCAGGACGTACTCCCGCTTACGCAGCACTCCCTCAAAGTCCAGGCCGGGCGTTGGCGGCTGCTCCTCGTCCTCGCCATCGGCGCCGCGCCCCGAGCTGCTCGCGCCGCCGTGCTGCTCCTACACCGGCCCCGTAATACACCGTCAAACACTTCTCTATACATCAACAAGTAAAACGCTTTTCCATAGTGCTAATGCCAACACATTGTTCAAACTGATGCGTATTGCTAAAAGTAGAGGTTCATGTAGAAAACCTTTATCGACAATTATTTTGTAGTTATCTTTAATAATAATCTATAATTTATCGACAATTATATGAATGTATTTCATAGTTACCTAATGTACAAAAACGAGAAAATAAATGTTTAAATTTAAGTCCTTATTTTAATATAACAAACATACGTCACCCACATATCTACGAGTATATTAAACACAGCTTTTATTTTCTTTACGTTAAACGTACGCAATAAAGGATGTTCATGTCTACACCTAGATGTCAGACTACATAAATTTAATGTGTTTCATTGCTATTTCACAGCCTTCTCAAATATGTATTGTCAAAAGCGGATCGCATAAAATTTGAAATTGGGGAGCGATGTTTTGTATGGCCATCAAGTAACTTATGTCTCTTTCTATTTTATTATGATGTTATATTTAGAACTAAAATGATTCTTTCGTCATAAAAATAAAGGAAATAAATACGCAGCAACAAGCCTCCAATTATATTACTGTGATATTTGACAAACTACACAGAAGCAAACAGCTGTTAGGAGAAATAACCTTCAGTAACACTAATAGTAGTTGATAAGATAACACACTACTATACAGGAACTTGCATGCAGGACAGGAAATAAATACAGTCGTGGTTGTAGCTATACTTGTGATGGGAACTGCTTCGATGAGTTAGACACGCAGCTAGGACCCCATAGACAAATGGCTACGAATGAAATAAGCATCAACTCCAAAAACGAAAAACCCATAGCGATTATTTTACTCATAAAGAGTTTTACAGCAAGTAAAACCTTTCCTATATACCATAAAATCAAACCAATTAAACCTCGTAAGTCGCTCTCCATGTGTTGTTCTGTAAAGCGAGTGATGTTTAAGTTTATTTTACCTCACGCGAATTAAAATTACAGCTGATACGATGATGTCAGAACTTCGGACGTGATGTGTACGCGGCATGTGGTCGACGGTGCGATATTCGGCGTGGACAGTAAACAATTCTAAAAGTGTATGTGTTCATACTTGGCAAAGGTATATATACGGAGGAACATCGACTTCGACCGTGTGTAATATTTTGCGCGTGTTATTCGTAAGTATCGAACAGCAGAGGGAGAGCGACGCATAACACGAGAAGGCAACGTTCATGCACACTACATGCTTTGTTTTGAGCCGAACCATTTTTTCTTTAACGATCTGTTCGATCTCCGCAATGTCAGCCGGTCCACCGTTAGACTCCATGGAATCCATAGCCAATGAATTCTGAAAATGTCACCAACACGTCACCCTTCGTTTCTCAAAAGCACCTACATATATACGCACCCTTAGTGGTTAGTAACAATTTTATGAAGGAGCGTGAAAATTATTTATACTGATCGATTGAAAAAGGTATGTATGTAGATTACACACTTATAGTACGTGAGGGCAGTAATGAGACACAATTTATGAAACGTATGGTTGGATTACTTACCCGGGTAGTGGGCACCGAGGCGGCTGCGGCTGGCGTCGGCGCCTGCTGCAGTACGGGCGGATCCTGTGCACGCAAACATTGCATAATAAACTCCAATAAATCAACCAACATTGCAATATATACATACGTTACATGTACTCGCTCCTATGTATTTGGCAGCTTTATACATACCAATAAAATTTTCTTAATGCTAATATTAATCAATTAATTATTATTACACATGTATATAAATAGAACGCTACACGGGTCAGTCATTAAAATTTTAAAATCTTTCTGCAGATTAATTCATTTTTTTTTCTATTAATTTATTTGACAGGATAAAAAATCGAATTAAGAAACAACTTGACTCTAAATATTTTCGATCTTATCAACGAGCAGAGACGAAACATTTATTGACATATCGACAGACAAGCTGATCATAACATCCTCTTAAATCGCTTTGCAAGTTTAATGTGTAGGTAATATTCAATATAAAATATAGAACACTTTGATATAATGACAGATTCAATAATAGAATCCGCGATTTCGGTCAGGGCACACAAACATTGAGTGCAAAGTAGTCAGTGGCGTTCAAGAAAGCGAGCGTTGACAGAGACATGACGAAGGTCATGGCTATAGCAATAAACGGTTTATTTTGAGATTCCGCATCAACGCCCGATTTACGCGGTACAGATTAATAGACACTTAGGTTATGGTAACGTAGGAGATATTTCGCGGGCGCCCGCTCGCCGCGCGTGTCCGCTGTGCATGTTCGTTCCACTCCTGCGTCAGACCGACAGTCTCATAAAAGTAAAGTAGGTAAATTTTGGATAAAAGAGCGTAGTTAATTCCTTTCGATACTTGGTCTAATTACTTTTTAATTTACTTTTAGTACAATATATTTTTATTTTTAAAAATTTGAGAGTATGTTTTCAAATGTATCCCTAATTTAAAAACATTCATTTAGGAACGATATTACTTTACAGATTACAAATGATTATATGTTTCAATTGACAGCCTCGTTGGTTGAGTGGTTGCAAGCGCGACTGTCGATCGGGAAGTCTTGGGTTCAAATCCCGGTTCGGGTACTATTAGATATTACTAATTTAGAATTTCTAGTACTGACTCGTAGTCTGAATCCGGTATATGGCAATGGGTTCACCACCTATTCCATGGGAGTAAACTTAACTGATGAAACGTGGGAGTGTACTACATTCTTACGCGATTTTACGTTTTTATTTCATATGTGTGTTATTGTCCCCGCAATGATGATCACAATTGTTTAATATATTGTAGCACAACATCTCATTTATTAAATTAAGACTTACTACTATACTACTGTAGTAAAGAATACCGAAATAACCCATTTACTGTTAGTTGGCCATCTTTGTTCTATGTATTCGATCAATTTGACCTATGTACTACATTTGCTCGACAATTAAAAAAAAATTGAAGTGTTTGTTAATACGTAAAAATATTACATATAGTACATATACCAACGGGTAAGTACTCACACGCTCATTATCAAACGATAACTGCATTATCGGCTGAATAGGATTAATATTTTATCTGCCATTCACAAATCCTTTACTGTAATTATTATAAACATGTATGAATTTCCAAGTCGATATTTAATTACATTTGTGAGCTATGGACTGAATTAAGAAATATAAGCAATAAACGATAAAGCTCATACACCTATGTATGTTTTTGTTGTGTTCGTTTATGGTCATATTCATATGTCATTATTGGTCTTTTTTATCAACTACTTCATATAATTTCCTAACATCATGTCCATGTTTTTTTTTTAGATTTTAGAAGGTAGACATTACTTTTACGATAAAATAAAAAACAATACGCTTGCTTATTATAAAGTTTATACTCCGCGGGCGAGTAACAGTTATATCGTGCATTTCTAGGGTAACATTAAGTGAAGTGGCGCACGTTGGTATTAGGGAAGCAGCAACACAGTGTACGTATTTATACATAGTATGATTCATAATAATTTATGGGCCGAGTAATCTGGAAGCTGAATGGAGGCGGACGCGGGCCGGCGGCGGCGCGCTGACGTCGCGACGGAACTGTCACCGCCACTAAAGTGTGGATAACGACTTCCACGTCACTAACCCTACGCATATTTCAACCGTTTTTATAATTATAACTGCCTCTTAGTGACTGTCTTGTTCTTCCAGTGGTTGCAAGCGCGACTGCCGATCGGGAGGTCCTAGGTTCGAATCCCGGCTCGGGTACTATTGGATTTTTCTAATATAGAATTTCTAGTAGTGACTCGAAATCTGTGGATGTATGCCCGGTATATGGCAATAGGCTCACCACCTATTCCATTGTGGGACTTAAACGTAACTGGTGAAACGTGGGGGTGTACTACCACTCCTCTGCTTACCCCTTCGGGGATTACAGGCGTAATGTTACGTTTTTATGTTTTTAATTATAATAATTCATAATTATACCATTTCATCTCCAATACAATAGCCATCCTACGATTTGTAAAAATCAATCACTATAATCCTTTTTAAACGATATTTCCTATATAATACATCAGATACGTACATTTTAAATGGATACAGTGCAGTCAACGCTCTGATTGAATACAAAGCTATGAAATTAAACGGTTAATAAATACGTTTTCATTTTGCCAAAGCCTACGTTGTAAAATCCGATTCAAATAATCGTCAACGAAAGAGGGGACAATATTTAGAACACATTAAAAGGGAATACTGATTGCATTTTGGGCGGCTGCTGTGTAGCGGAAAACCGTTTTACGTAATACGCACTGCACCCGGCTCGATAATCCGATCAACACAACATATATTATGTTTTAAAGCTTGTTGAATAAATAATGAACTGTCACCAACGCAGCGATTCATTTATTCCGGGGCAAAGTATTGCGGCCTTTCTACAGTTGTCATAAAGGAAGTGAGTCGACAAATGTCAATTTGTGGCCAATATTGTATTGCACGGAATCGTAATAAATCGCTGAACGGTAATTTGTTATTTGACGCCCTGTCCCTGGGCACTCGTGCCTGAATCCAAATACTTCAATAATTTTCTTTTATCTAATGTAATATTTAACATTTGTAAAGGGTTTTGTGTTCTGTAATATACTATGCTTAATAGAAATATCCTTAGAAAGGTACAATGTTGGTTTATTGGGAAGCAGAAGACAAAATGCCGTCATTCTTTTCGATTTCAATTAACAACGTAATATCACGCTTGTAATCGCCGAAGAGGTAGGCAGATGAGTTTAGTTGATTCCCACGCTTCACCAATTACGTTTACATTTCACTATAGAATAGATGGTGAGCCTGTTGCCATGGATAGGGTGCAAAACCAGACTAGAAATGCAGGCAAATAGAAATTTCAAGATAAAAAACCA
Organism: Microceris miodesmiata; assembly: GCA_018245735.1. Taxonomy (NCBI): domain Eukaryota; kingdom Metazoa; phylum Arthropoda; class Insecta; order Lepidoptera; family Hesperiidae; genus Microceris; species Microceris miodesmiata. Next base: position 1,907 of record DWEC01001204.1, on the reverse strand, counting down.
ATAGTACCCGACCGAGGAATCGAACATCTGACCTGTCGATCGGTAATCGCACTAGCAACCACTAGACCAAGGAGGCTGTCACCGTTATTAAATCACTTCCGTTTAATTTATACTGGCTTTATAATTTGGTCATTTGATAAGTTGATATAATTATGAGCAATTAAGTAAACACATACCTAATTTTACAAGTGTCCCTGACATCAAGACTTAAAAATGTAGCATTAGTACTGTGATAGTGAAAAAGGAGATCGTGCCGCAATATTCTTTTCTGTCATCCATAAGGCGATTTGTATATGTACGCTAGGAAAAAGGATATGATATTGGATAATAAGCTAATAGACTTAAAACCGCTGATTTGATCGATGTATTGAATAATCTATCGGCCTATGAATGACATCGCGAGAAGCAATTGTTTACCTGTATTGCGCTTTGAAAAGCAACAATCCCGGTTTTGAACGTCAAATAATCTTCGATTGCCACAGTGCTTTTCACTTTATTCGATTAGTAAATGCTAGTGTGATAATAGGATGGTTGTGTACAGGTGTACTTACTGCGATGGGCTTCATGGGCGGCGGCAGCTCCACGTCGGGCACCTCATCCTCCGCCTCGTCGGGCGCGCCGCCGTGGCTGTACTCGCCCTCCTCCACACGCCCGTTGTCCGTAGCGTAAGGCAGCTAACAATAAACAGCAAATTTACTATTAAATTGCTAATAATTTTGTGCCAAGCGAATAACTCTGAAGACTAACTACTCTAAGAATGGCGACACGGCGATGATGATATTGAAGTGTAGAAATCATGTAAAGCGCACTTGCAAGCGCTCTATCAGTACATGGATCGAGTGTGCTGTACTCGTGGTATATAATCACGAATATCATATTCCCATTAATATAAGGAGTATGATTTTATAAGATTTGAAATTAATTGCGCGAATTACATTAAATTTTGCAGAATTTTTCAGGCTACACGCTCAGGTTACATTGAATATGATCGCCTATGAAATATTATTTTTTTATGTTCAGATACAAATTGGGTGTATGTAGAGTCCGATAAAAAGTTGAAAAAAATTTTTCACGAAAATTCTTTAACTAAATTATTCACTGCAACATTTGAGTTATTTAGAATTCACAATTATATTCAAAGTGAACATATCATGTATGCAATTGTAGTTAATTGTATTGACAATTTCAAAATCTATACGTACGTGTAATAAATTTGTAATAATCGGCTTCTGTGCATAGAGCATAATTTTTGAAAACTTTTATTGGTAGTCTGATTTTTTGAATTTTTGTTTGTTTGTCTGTGCCTTTGTGCACTCTTATCTCAGAAACGGCTTAGATGCTTTGGGTTCAGTGTTCATTGACATATTGTGGTAAGCTTTACTTAACATTTGGTGTGTGTTACATTTGAGTGTTTCATAAATAAAAACGACATGCCAAATTGAAGAATGTGTAGAATAAATGTACGGACATAGATAAAGCACGGACAACACATGCCATGTATGTACGCATCAACAAATTGAACTACTTAAATAATACACGGCTATAGACAAGATTAATCATTTTCTTTATTGAGTACATTTACTATTGTTATATAAGTTAGTATTTTAGCGTTTAAAATTTTACGGTACATTATTAAGGGGACGACTGTCGCGCGCTTTACATCGCGAACTACGTTCATACGAAAAATTTAATTACGTGCCGGGCGAAAGGGGAATGTGATAATTATAATCATAAAAAAATCGTTTAAACCGAAAATCTAAATATAAAGTCTAGTTGATATAACTTGTTCTCTATCTAATATATAAAATTCTCGTGTCAGTTTTCGTTGCCATACTCCTCCGAAACGGCTTGACCGATTTTGATGAAATTTTTTGTGCTTATCCGGTATCTATGAGAATCGGCCAACA
>DWEC01001203.1:0-13925 GCA_018245735.1 Microceris miodesmiata | reverse complement strand
AAACAGCCTAAGAGAAAACGACCATATGGCGTTGAAATAAAGTCGAAAATTATTTGCTAACGTTTGAAGGCACAAATTCTTTTCTTTTAGCTTTAAGCTGATTTAAGTTGGAAAAAACTTCCTAAACCAAGGGTAGCCCGTCTTACTAATTTACAAAAATAGATGATAGTAGCTTGAGGAGTAGTTTTTATGTACTATTGTCTCTATATTATGTATATTAGTAGTTTTCATGTTTAAATGTATTTACACAAATAGCATAATACCATTTTAATAATATTTACAAATTATCAATTTCAGTGAGGCATTCATAATGGTCGAGCCCGCTACGAACACAGAAGATTTGGAGGATGGAGAGATTGAAAGCGAAGGCGAAGAAACACTTGAAGTCCCAAATGAAGACAAGAAGGAAGAGTCATCAGTGGCGCTCGAGGATAAAACGCCCCCTGAAAAATGTGAACCGCAAGGTTTCTACTATTCAAAATCAGGTAAGAAAAAGAAAATAAAATCGAAATCCCATAAAGGAGATCAGAAGTCGAAAGAGAAAAGTAAGAAAAGTAGAAAGCATTCTAATGCTATGGAGGATGATTTTGCTGGTAATATTGAAAAAGCGATTCGAAAGGCTATGAACAAAGGTGATGATTGTGAATCGCCTATTGAAGATGATGTAGAAGAACGCAGAAAACATAAAAAGAGGAAGAAATACGATAGCAAAGATGGTCCCAGTAAGAAGCGTAAAAAGCAGGAATACTCAGATGAAATGGATGAAAATGAAATGATGTGTGTTAGAGGAGCGTCGCCTGTTCATCGACAATCTGAGCCTGACGGTACGTACGGTGAAGACGATAGAGATTCTTACGCTTCCGACAGCAGTCATGATTCTAGAGGTAATCAACACCATCGTCGACGACCCCCTCAGCGGGAACGCAATAAAAACAAAAATGATAGGCGAAGAGGAGCACACCCTATGCAAGATCCAGATGGTGTCTGTTTATTTTTTATGCAAGGTAAATGTCATAAGGGCGACGATTGCATATATTCGCATGACGCACAACCTCCAAGAAAAATGGAGTTATGCAAATTTTATTTGATGGATTGTTGTGCGAAAAGAGACAAATGTCTGTATATGCATGCAGACTTTCCATGCAAGTATTATCATACCGGGCTTCCTTGTATTTATAAAGACGAGTGTAAATTCGCACACGGTAAACCTCTTAATGATGGGCTGAAAAATATTCTTCTTAAACATATAGAATCTGCACCAAAAGAGATTTTAGGCGATTTCCCAAGATTAAATCGAGAAGGTGCCCTAAAGATGATTCAAACGACACAGTTGAAATTGATGCAACAATTTTCAGAGAATTCTGATAATCAGAATCGTAATATACCTTCACTTTTTGAACTAAATATTCCAAACCCACAAAATAATTCAGACAATTATCAAACGAATATGTTCAACAACGATCGACAAAATAAAATATCGCCGAAAGTGCGCCAGTCAAGATGGCAAAATGATCATTCTAATCAGAATTATAACAACAGCATGTCCCCCAATAGTAACTCGGGTAATACAAATGTGTTGTGTATTAGAAATTTGACCGGAGTTTTAACGCCACGACAAATAACGGATCTTACAAAAATGGGTATTGAAAACTTAGATCAGTTGGGACAGTTAACGGTGTTACAGTTGAATAGCATTGGTATATCTCTGAAACAAATAACTGAAATACAACTTAATACAATGAATATACAAAAGTTAGGTTTAATTAATAATGCTGAGCAACAGTCTCAACAATTTGTTGGTCAAACTGGTACAAAGGACCTTGACTTACGAGTGCCGCCCGCAGTTCCTGTTACCAATAGTTTGCCAATATCGACTGAGTTATCTGGGCAAGATATTGACATGAGATTTCAACCAGCGCTCTCTCTTAACACAAATGAGGATACTTCTGTTAATAAAACGCTTAAAAAAGAAACGTCATCTGTAAGTAAAGATATGATTGATATAGATCAATACACAAAAGATGCTTTAAAATTTGCTTCCAAAGATAAAGAGAACATAAATATTTCGAATGAAACTTTTGAGAGTGAAACTTCACTTCTTACGAATGAAACAAAAGATGTTGATCATAGAATTCTTCCATATAAAGACGATGATCAAAGACAACATTTAGCGGGTGTAGATGAAAAAAATAGTCAGAGTGAAGGCGACACAGACATAAGGTTTCTACAACCGGAACCGCTTTTTAAAAATCCGGATAAGAGAAGCCGACTGTCTACCACAGATGACGAGGATAATAATTTATTAATAGATGAAAAATGGTATTCCAGCGACGAGGAAAAAGGTATAAAAAAGAAATCACCTGCGTCCTCGCCACGCCCTACTTTAATGTCGCCACCTCAGGTACCAGCTCCGCACGTGATAGAACCTTCCGCTGTCTTAAGTAGATTAGGTGACCTTTCCAAAATAGATATTAGTGAAGAAGTTACAAAATTATTAAATACGATGAAAAATAATTTGCACGATAATAAAACAAATAATTCTGATGTGGTCGAAAGCAGTAAACTAAGAGATCCTCGATCTAGAAGATCTCCCGATAAACTCAGCGATAAGTGTGTAAAAAAGTCACCACGAGTGTCGATATATGATTGTATTGACGGGGAACCTACGGATGGGCGTCGTCGAACAGATGTTGATTTGCGACAAACTGATTATAAACTTCCAGCTTTCGGGGATACTGATTTAAGGCAAAGCAGTAGTGGAGACATAGATTTTCGTTTAGGTTTACCCTTTAAACCTTTACCGAACTACACACCGGCCTCTGAGATTAATGGCTCCATAAACAGTCATCCGCCTATACCGTATAAACTTGTAACCATCCATATACCGCGACCAGACTACACTGATATAAGAAATAGTACAGCTAAATCGCAAGCTTTAATAGATCCGCGACTACGAAAAGTATTCCGTTTATCGGTAGACGAAACAAACAGCGACAGTGAAAGAGCAGGAAAAGTCGTCAGCACAGCGCCGCGTGTGGATCCACGCAGGAAACCCAAAGACACCATAGACAGTCTCGGTAATGATCAGAAATTGAATACGTTAGACATACAAACGGTCTTGCAAAATTCTAATTGGTACAAGGAATTAAGTTCTACACAAAAAATATTTGTAAATCAACACCTAGCCCCTGTAACACAAATGATCAAGCAGTATCAACAGGACAAAAGTCTTGGAAAAAAATTTGACTTAACTTCAATACAAAATAATTCAGTCTTGTGTAGTATATTTACCAATCTAGGTATTACCATAGGTGAAAATGGTGAGTATGCGTATCTACCGAAACCAAAGGAAGCGTTACTGAAGACACCTATTAATTTTAATCAAAATGCGAATCCTTTTGGTGTTGGCAACCCTATGGGTGGTGGAGGAACTTCGAGTTCTATGGAAGCCAACATAAATATGATGAATATGCAGTCAATGAACATGGGAGGGATGAATAACATGAACATGATGCATGGTTTCAATCAGTCTTTGCCGGATCCGAGAGGGGGCCCTGCACCGGGACTGCTCGGCATTGCACCGAACATCCCGCATAATTTTAATAATAAGTTTGGTGGTCCGAACAATTTCAATAACATGGGATTCAATGGTACACCGCCGGGTGGTGATTTTAATTACATGGATGGAGAACAAAATTTCCAACGTTTTTCAAATAGAGGTGGTCCCCGTGGACGCGGCAATGATCGGTGGAATCGTGGCGCCTCAAGCAGAGGACAAAGAGATAGAAAGAACTTTAGTGATAGAGGCAATTGGAAAAACGATAGACATTAGTCCGTGTATGTCGAAATATGTGTAAGTAAAGTGTAAGTCATACTATTGTTACAATTCTAAGCCCTTCCACGTTACACTTATTGTGATCAAGGTGATAATTTTAGATAACGAGACACTTGCTTAGTGTCAGTTCTTTTACCGTTTATATATTATATGTAGGTGAATACGAAATCGCTTTACATGTACAAGTTCTAGTGTAAATATTTTGAACAGTAAATATATTATCGATAGTTTAGTACATAATATTGTAATATTGTACTAAATTATGTTGTAATTAAAATATAGAAGGAATTTAATTTCATTTTAAAAGTACTCATTATATGGGCCAAATGTTCTAAGACTGAGTGCAAGTTTATGATTGAGTTTTATGTTTATCTGTATTATAAACATTCATGTTATTTTAACAACCTTGAGCCATACAAATAACTATTTATAAAATACTATCTAGTCATTTTGTAACAATCGTCTGTCCAGTTAAATAAGAATTCAATAGTTTGCAAACCCAAAAAAACTTGCATTTCCGAAAGACTTGGGCCTAGGAATAGTTAATAGGTTTGGTAAATCTATTTTTTACTATTTAAAGGTATGCAAAAATGCAGGCTAGGTTTTCATATAATAAGTGTGTAGTAAAATTTCACGACTTACAAAAATTACTGGATACAATTAAATTAAGTTATTATTTGTGTGGCTTTGGATTATGAAATTAGTAATGATTGTGATCATTTAGCAATTACAGCTTATGTCAGTTTTTGGAGATTGTTGAGCATATCTCGAGAATTGAAGAAGGAAACAATTGAGCAATAATATATCAGTAGGAGTTAGAGTTCTTTTTAAAGATGTTATAACAGTGAATCATTTTGTCCAGTACTTATAAATACATGAATACATATTATTACTAAAGAGCAATATATGATAAATTCATATGAATTGATTGTTAAATTTATTTTATAAGGTGTTGTTTTTAAGTTTCTAATAAGGAATAAACAAATGCTGGACTGTAATTACTTTAAAATAAATTATGTTTATACAAAGCGCATTAATTAAAAATGTTTTATTGCAGCGAAACGATTGACACTTATGAATTTATGTTGATTCGTTACAGTACGAGGGTTACAATATCTTGTAAATACAAACGGGGCACTGGACAATGAATAGATGAATGTTTTTCAGTACATATCTTTATGATTGCAGTAGTTTCGAGGTAAGTAAGCTGCAGCTTTCGTCGAACGTTTATTTTAAATTTTAATTGGAAATTGGGTAATTTTAATAGGCGGTGAACATGATTGCAAATAAATTGCAGATTTTAATAATTAATCATCTTTATTCAATGCTTGTAACACTGATGTGATGTAATTAGAGAAATCAATTTTAAGTCTGTTACTTCCGGTTTTTAAGTTGACAGCTACTTGGGATACTTTTGAGAATGTAGGAGCTGTAACAAGGATTACATTAAAATAAAAATTGATTGAAAAATATCTCTGTTAATTATGGTGCATGACATTATACAAGAAATATAACTTTAAAACAATACATTATACGTACACAAATTAAGCGAATCAATATCCTCTTGATCATTGGAAATATTGTAGAAGAGCACGCATTGTCTTGGCGATAGCTTGGTTTGGGAAACGAAATAATTGTACAAAAGTTCTAACTCGCGCGCTGCAGTGCCCATGTTGTTTGGCGAACAAACCAGTATCACCCCTTGAACACCAAGCCGAAGAGCTGGCCAGCAAGATTCAAACCTGTAATATATATAAACACAACATCAATTTTCAATATTTTACAGTAGATTTTTAATATTTTACAATATAGCGTAGATCATGATTTAGTTAACGCAGCGTAAGACGCCCGCTAATTAGGTGGAGTAACGTTATACGCAAAGTGGCTGGCAGTGATGGGATGCGAGGAGCTGAAGATCGAGCTCGGTGCGTATTATTGGAGAGGCTTGTATCCATCGGTAGACGGAAAGGGGCTGCTGATAATAAAAACTATTTTTAAAAATACAAATACTCTACAAAATGGAGTCTCTTCCGATGTTTTAAATTTGTAATTCGAACCAACATAATTCAACGCGCAACATCGACGAGATATCCGGTTAGACAACTTATAAGAAATCGAAAATAAAAAATTCTTTTCACAATGGCATAGGAATTCAGAATAAAAACTTGACATGACGAAAGTAATTAAACGTGCATTTCTCCAAAATTGACATTAAGAACAGAATTAAAAATTGTAGTCTAAATGAAACTAGCAGGGCTTTACATTTGATAAACGGACACATCATGACTGCAGAGTCCAGAGCGCGCAAAGCGTTTGAGCCGTGTTCAGTGATACATATGAATGAACAGGTTCTATCCGGTTCAGAGAGTGCTATATTAATTTTTATTGAAGTAGCGGGCAATGTTGGTTAGCATTTCCGCCAATTTAGTTACATTGGCTGCAGTACTTTACTATCGAGTCTGGTCATTGGTCTATTTCCATAATAGGAGCAAACACACATATTGTTGCACATACCAAAACGTTCCAGTAAAGAATGGTAGTAAGAAAGTAGTTCCAGTAAAGAGATATTATAACTGATAGTGGCCTACGCCCTAAGGCCCTTGACAAGTTTTCATAGCCTTTGATTACCAATATACAAACGACTAACTAAGCCTTAATAATCCCCCTAAGAATTGGTTATTTGAATGAAAGATACATACTTATGATCGCCGCTGCAATCCCACAGTTCTATGTCGACGTTACTCGTCTTCCCATCAACAACCAAGTTCGAAAGTTCAAATTCAACTATTCTCACGCCTTGTGTTGGTTTGGGCGGACCGGATTCTTCGATGTTTAAGCATTCTGATATGAAATTTGCCACTGATGTTTTTCCACTCTGAAATCATATTTTGATAGTTATACTGATATTATAATTAATTCTACATCACTAAAATAGTACATACGTAATAGGTACGTTATTAGACGACTATAAATTTTCAACCACAATGTTCCAAATATCTCATGATATTTATTTTTCATAGGTATTATACGTGCAAGTAGACATGCTAAGACTATGTTACCGAATTTATCTCTGAAGCTGATAAAATATGCATAAATGATAACTATACAATGAATTTGTTATGTTTGCCTGATCTTTTTTCTGATAGCCTAGATGTGCAATGATAAGTCAAGGAAGTATACCAATATGTCAAATTTGATTGAATTTAGTATAAAACAAAGTCGCTTTCCGCCGACTGTGTCTGTATGCTTAGATCTTTAAAATTACGCAACAGATTCTGATGGGTTTTTTTAAATAGATAAAGTGGTTCAAGAGGAAGGTTTACAGGTATAATACATGTCCAATATATAGATAATCACTAATAATCTTATAGGTTTCTAATCTGATGTCGTCAATAAACACATTTTGTACACTTACATTGCAAACGCTGGCTGAACCCTACAAGATAGATCAAAAAAAAATAATGTACTACAGTATTGTACACCTAAAAAAGGTCTAAAAAAAAGTCCGCGATGGTATATGTCTATCTATTAGGGATAACCCATAATAACCATTTTTTTGTCCTTTACTTTTTACGAGTAATAATGGCTTGTTTACGAAGTAATTTTAAGCAATACAGCATTAATAATGTAGATTAATATGGTCCATTACAGCATGTAATTTAAATGAAAATTTCCAAGATATTACAGATTTAAATGCAGGGACATAGCGGTTGCGGCGGAACCGACCGGAGCCGGGGGTCGGCGGGTGTGCCTAGGGTTTACGTTCCAATTTAAACGCCTAAAATTTCCGGTAAAGATATCTTTTGCAATGATCGCAGGGTGAAACGTTCAATGTCGCAGGCTTAGATTTGAGCGTTAAGTGTTTTTCACATGGCCAATTATTTGTCACTCTTTCAAGAGTAACCTTTAAAGAAAACACACATGTTTGTATTGTCTAATGACAAACAAGCTGTGAACATTATACAAAGACATTCTGTTGTATAACTAAATATCAGCATTGCACCCGTGCGAAGCCGGGGCGGGTCACTAGTCTGCTATATAAAAAGAACTAGAACGATAGTGTTTTAGTAGCAGTTTAATAAAAGCTTTTGCAGCCTGATGGTTTATTTTTTTTTTTTACTTAACATGCGAAATATTGCAATGCACATTGCTAGGCGTTTCTGTGACTACTGGTCAATGTAGGAGACGTTACGAAAATTAATGATTATGTTTGCTTACAATAGACTAGCTAAGACGTTTAATAAATTTCCTGTAAAAGCAAAATTATTTATTTGCTATTATAATCATCAAATTGAGAACACACATCGGACGATCCTTGTTCATGAAAGTATAATTATATAGAAAACAAGTCACTACACCCAGCTTGCATATTGTTAGAATAGAGATAATTGATACTTGGTACTCTCTGCCTACCTCGTAAGTGATCACGAGTACGACATAATAAAAATAATTAGGGATTACAATGAATACAATTCTTATTTAAGAAAAAAAGGGTCAAGATCATAGTTTGCATATTTCCGAAGCTTGAGCTAATTACGTAGTCATAACGGAGGTCAAATGCGAATTAAAATAATTCGCACAAATTTCATAACCTTAGAGTTTTTTGCAGTACATCAGGGATTGGAGAAATAATCTGGTACATAGCAGTCTGTTGAAAAGTCCCTTCATTTGGGTTTCAGAATTCATGGACAGCAACAGTCACAGATAGCGCTTAGGTCTCAGATTGAACACTTAGTACATAATATAAACCAATGCTTATATATAGCAATCACTTACTTCTGAAGGTCCAATCATCACTATCTTTAACTTCCTCAAATGCATTTCTTCAGTACAATTATTGTACTTACACTTATCTAGTTAAATTAGGTCTAATTATATCGATGTTAAATGTTTATCCGTCGAAAGACTATATGAAAGACAAAATGTTCCGTACTATTTCACTATACATATGTATGACAACGTGACATTTTGTTTGTTTACAAGCGAATTGTCTAGGCAACCCGCGACACGCGGTATGCAAGCGTCCAATCATTTTATTAGAGAAAGTAGTGGAGAATGGAGAATGCATATTAGTTGTAGTTATGTTATGATTAATTAATTAATGTATTTATTTTATTTAATTACCTATGATTACTTATTTATTTATTTAAATATTTAGTCTACATAGAAACAGTATTGATTAGATTATTTCTTGAAGAAGTGTGTAATTCTTTACTTTATAAATGTACCTATGATATTTTTTTCATCCCACATTTTTTCTTTAATATAAATTTTGATTGAAACTGTCCGTCGTATTAGGAATATATATAAATACTTTATCACCGTACGAATAAAATAGATACGATAGTATGAGACTATTGTAATTTTAGGTTTAAGGTAAGACTTGAAGTTACATAAATAATTTGATGACACTCTGCCGCGACAATTAAGTAGCGCCCATTTAATATATGTACATTTATCTCTTCCATAAGTTTTCGTTACTCTGTGGTCACTTTTAAATTTTTAAAACGTTAAAATTTAAGTTTGTAGGTCGTTAAATTGTCTGTAATTGAACTTGAAAGTAAATATTATATTACGTATACGTTTTTAAGTAAATTTTTTATTTTAAAATAAATAATAACAAATTATCTACAAATATCTTGTTGCAGAAATTAATGAGAAAAATTCGTTTATTAGTTATGAAAAGAATATAATAAAAGCAGGTCCCACCGAGATTTGAACTCGGATCGCTGGATTCAGAGTCCAGAGTGCTAACCATTACACCATGGAACCATATAGTAGCGAGTGCCAAATTTCAAGTACGATATTTTTTCAGTAAAAAAATTTAAAAGAAACTAGGTTTTTTTGCTCGTATTATTTCGATGCATATCTTAAAATGAAATCAGAATTACTTTTAAACATACATATATATTTTCTTTAGTAGTAATTAATGATAACATGCAATAAAATAAACTCTTAGTATCTATGATAAACTTTAGACCTGTCTGCATAACTGAACCAATCGAGAAATGTTAATACTAAAATTATACCGATTTTACTTTCTCTTTGAACTGTATACCATTTCTAAATTCAATGTAAATGACGACTCTGATGGAGTTCTAATAATAGATGATTTTTATAACACAAATAATGTGGTAGTAAATTACCATAGACGGTAGCTATGCTACAATATAATATATATTTGTCGTCATCGCCTGCTCAATAATATGTTTTGCTATACCGAGATATGTCTTAAGCTGGATCTGCACACATATTTTAATGACGTAAGCAATATAATATATTATCGCTACGCCTATTTTTTTTTTTATTACAAATAGGCTCGCCTATAAATAGGCTTATGTCCAGCAGTGGACTGAGATAGGCTGATGATGATGATGACATGTACGGTTGCCCGCTACTATAAAAAATATATTGTAATATATCATTCTGCCTTGCTATAAAATGGAAACAACACGCCTGTAATCCCCGAAGGGGTAAGCAGAGGAGTGCAGTACATTGTCAAGTTTCACCGGCTATAATATATATTATACTTGTTATATGTTCATCCATGGCACCCTTAATAGTAAAATCGCTGGTTTAGTTTCTATTTTGTGTAGTACTATATAATATTTGTAAATACAATGCATCTTCCAAACGTCTGTATAGTTTATCGCGTACAACATGCTAACGGGAGCTGTGGTTTTGCCTGTTAACGCTCTCATTATCACTCAGTTGCGGTCGTCACAGGCTAGCGAGGTGTGCAAAGCGGATTATCGCTACAACTGTTTAACTGTTTATAATGTAACAACCTTTGTTACACTGTTACAATTAATGTACCGTTATAATAATCATAAGAGAGGCAACATTAGGATTGTACTCCCCGACGGGGTAGGCAGGAAGTGTTGTATACTCTTACGTTTCTCAAGTTCCGTTTTCAGCCCACCCAAAGGTGATGAGCCTATTAGTGTACACAAAGCACAAATCCAAATTTCGAGCCACAGCTAGAAGTATCTAACAGAATTTCTAAGTTAGTTTCAATAGTAGCCGATCCGGGAATTGAACCCAAAACCTTTGGATCGGCGGTAGTGCATGCACTTTTCATACATGCATGCTGGTTTCGAAAACTTTTTAATTAATTCTTTAATTCCAATATGACTTAATATCATAAAAATAAACCTTCATACCGGTAACTGTAAAGATTTTTTTTAATATTTGCGTTATACTAAAGAGTAGTACTTGACTTTAGATTTTTAGTTATTACAATTTAGTGTACTATGAATACTGGGGCTAGACGAGAACAGTGACCTTGCGGTCGCCCGTCAGTCGGGACAGACGGAAGCTGCCCAACGCTCCTGCCGTACAGAGCGCCTTAATTATCGTTCCGTTACTTGGAAATTACGGCTAGTACACAATTTGAGACAATATTAAGGCAGGCGAGTAACTGTTAGAGAAATAAATAGGTTTTATTCATATTCCAATCGTTTGTGGCGGGAATTTCACAGTTTTCGATAACTGTATGCACAAGGATTCGAATTATTATTATAATAAGGCTGATTAAAATGGCGCGGATATAATATGTAACTTTCTTGGTCTTAAGCGGGACTCCTAAGACCCAATGACACTGAAAAAGTCTCCGAGATTAAAGAGAACATCTTCAAACTCGAGTTCATATGATTTGGTTAAGATCTGATTAAGTACTTGGTGAGCTAAATTGTTCTGCAGTAATTAGTGATGCTTTGCAAAACGTAATAAGGTTTTACATGGTAATATTTAAAACATTATACTCTTCTGGTCTCTGCAGTATGAGAGACGTTTATAGTCTTAACTATTAATCAAGATCTAAGCAATTCTACCTTAACATCTGGACATTTAGCGGTAAATACCTATATGATTTTGGCTGCTACAAAAATATCGAGTAGACTTCCCAGTCAGTTATTAATAGTTTGTCCTCAGTGATATTTAACATTAGAACATGCATTTTTATAAAGATTTGTGTTCCAAAGTTTGATAATTCAAGACTCCCCGGGTGGGTGGCTAAATTTTAAACTACTAGGCTATCATTGAAAAGGTAATAATGCTTTCACTATTATTTATTGTACTTGTAGCCGTATGGTGTACATTCGCGTCTTTAGCGCGCTATAAACTACAATAAGTAGAGGAGTGATGCTGTATTTCATCATAGGTATCGGGCACGGGCGAGTGGGCGGCGGCAAGTGATATAGTAGTTGACGCCTCCGTTCGAGGCTGGGCGCGCCGCATTAAATAGATTTTATTTTAACGTTATCACCGCATCTTTTTATACTATGCCCTCAAACCTTAGTCGTATTCATTGTGAGGGCAACTCACATTTATTCATGGAATGAAAATAATTATATTTTCAAATGTTATTCCAAGAAGACATATTTATGGAATTGTATGTTGTGATCTGTAAATAGACGTTGTCTCGTATTTTATCAGTTTTTGAGTCATGTTTTTTGGATTCGCAGTAGTTGAAAATTTTATTCACTGTGGTTGCCTACTTTACCAGATCAACTAATAGATATTAGAAAATTTTGTGTTATAGTAAATGGACATGTCATTGGCAAAAAATTACCTATATAATTATAGAAGTTATTGAAACATAGTTTTGAATACATTACAGGACGGGACCTGAGTATCTATGTATGTATGTATATTACCTACTCAGATGTGCAAGAGGTATAATTAGATACAGTTCTACAGTTAGAAGAACCCGGAAGTAGAACTGGAGTTATGTCGTGGTACATAAATAGCTACGTACCTAACTGTTTCCCGACTGGTCCAGAACTGGATGGTGTAACAGCTCAGTTTTAAGGCCTGCGCAAATGGCGGGTGTTTTACAGACATGTTAGTGTGTTTTAATTATATTTGTCTTCTGTTACGTTAGGCTTTACATAAATATGTAGATATTTGCATTTTTACTTTATTCACACTTTTTCGCAAGTTGGATTATAGTCAAACATGTTTAAAAATCTTTTTTTTTTCGTAAAAATATTGCAGGTTTGTAATTGTAATTCCTTTTAATTTACGTAGTTTAATATACTATGTAGTTACTAGAATAATAGCTCACATAATGAGCCCATTAATAAAGAAATGTTAAATCGTCCTTTAAAAATGTTCTATTCATAGGAAACACCGATATAACATAATCGCAAAAATCCAACCAGACAAATTTTTACCTGTAAACGTCACATCAGTCCATGAAAACGCGTCCTAAGGTGCTCCGACAAGAGGTTCAGGTTCGAATAGTATCCATATATGCAATCTGTGGGTCTACTTTGTCTATATTTAGACGTTATGTCATGTCTATGCCATTGCTGGCCGCCATTAAAAGTAACATTATGTCATTACGTACAAGGAACCGAATAGGCCCGCCATTATATTCCCATGTACCTTAATGCGAAATTTATGATAATGTATGACCATTCTCATATTTAATATCACAAAGAAAATTTTACATTCGTGACACAGTTTTTTTATCTTTATGTTAATGTTTGTAGTTAAAAATATTACAATGAAGAAAATTTAAAACTAAGACATTTTTCACTGCTGTACACTATTAAATTCTGCTTCAGTTTTTTTACAGTTTTTAAATATTGGTTCTTTGATAATGTTGTAAATGTTAATAAATCGCATAAAATATCCTTCTTAAGCAATTTCTTATATTCTGGTGTTGTAGGTACACATTATAACAACATTTTAATACTTCTAAATGTAGCATAATATTTATCGAAATTTGAGCATCGGTGTCATAGAAATAAAGTAAAAAAGAGCTGTAAAGTCTGGAGTCCATTCGCCGCCGTCTAACATTTTATGTTCCAACTCGAATCACCATCATTACATTAATGCGTCTTTGACTATGAAATATTGTAATAGCGTCGTGCCCATCTATAGAAATTCGATATTTAATGCGTCTTATAGATCATGAAGCTTACCTTACCTATAAAATCACATATCAACTCGACACAGCCGATCAAGTGTTGTTTTTCTAAGTTTAAATATTAGGTAATAAAAATGAGTGAATACCTACGTTAAGTATACCTAAGTATATTAATTAATAGTAATAAATATTTAAATTGCTCCTACATATTTA
>DWEC01001202.1:0-13928 GCA_018245735.1 Microceris miodesmiata | reverse complement strand
GTGGGATGACGATCTGCGAAAGGCTGCAGGCAGATGCTGGATGCGACAAGCCGAGGACAGGGCGCGATGGCGCTCATCGGGGGAGGCCTATGTCCAGCAGTGGACTGAAATAGGCTGATAACGATGATGACGATGACGATGACGATAAAACCCAAAACATAAACTCAATTATTAATTTGCCAAATGCACTATATGGTAAACATAAACCCTTAAACTACTTTTACACAACTCTTCCTAACATGCTCGGAATTTCATCTAGTTTTAAAATGAAACTATCTTATATTGGGACTTCAATTTAATCAATCCTTACACTCTCTTCAGTGATCCATACTATGCAGCTGCTTTTTCATCATACTCATATAAAAAGTAATATATAAACAATTCGCTTCCAACACGGGGAAAGCATGATTACTCAACACAAACCATCAAAGACAAAGTCTTGAATTGTCTTATCGATTTGCATTTCCCTAAACAAAATCCATTTAAAAGTTTCTCCAATTTGCTCTTAACAAATCCATGTTGATCTGACGTTCCGTATACTCGCACACTTACATCTACAAAACTTTCTACAAGGATCAGAATAAAAGCTAAGTTGTGTTACTTAATTTGATTAATGTTACTCCCGATTTACATAGTAAGTTTTGAAATACGAAAATACTGGTATTTCCACCATTATTCACTGAATCGTTAACACTTAAATCGCAAAGTTATTTACATCCTCATTATATAATTCTCATATATTACAAAAATAGAAACATCTATGTATCATACTACTTACTTTAATAAAGATAAATCAGCCTCTACTGTCGTAGGCTATTGATTCTAATGTAATCATCGTTAACTGGTATTCATCTTCTACGAGTAATTACCCTCCATACTGATATTCAATATATCTTAACTACCAAAACAAATTGAAATTTCTTCCATTTATGATACACGAAAACAAGATGATTTTAATACTGAAACCGATATACAATTTGTGATTGCTTAGTTTTATAATGGAACAATAAAATAAGATAGATTTACACGAATTTTAAAAATCTTTTTATTATGTGTTCTCTATAATTCAACGTAGATAATCCACTCAGTTTTCCTAATTACTTGTCACAGAATAACTTTCAGCCGAGTACGAGAGACTACAATTTGCCCTTATCCAATTGTTTAAAAACAACGCCTGTGTGAGGCTTAGTGCTAAAAGCTTTTTGGAAAGATTTATTATATTGGATTTATATAAATATTTGTATAATGACAAGCTCGTAGTTTTTTAGTAATAAATTTATTTCAGCTTTTTTCATTAGTTATATTGTAGGCTTTTATTTCGCTTATTATCTTGTTTTTATATTATGACAGTTTTGATACAATACTTAGGATAAACAGATAATCTTAAACTAATATAAATGAACAAATTGCTTGACAATATTTAACTAACAATTTCATCATCCGCCATTATTTTTTCGTCAGGTTTTTATTGAACAGATCGTGGACAGGTTTGTTATTCTAATGTGTATACATTTCCATTTCAATTTAATTAAATTTCGAATTGAAAAACAAAAATTTTACCAACAGTTACGTTCCTGGAGGACTTACAAACATATACTAATAGTTTTATTAAACAACGAATATTAATTTGATTAAGTGAGACAAATAGTATTAATACTTTAAGTTACTCAGGTTGTAGACGAAATAGTGGTGCGACGTGGTGGTAAATGGCTGCGACATGCTCGGTTGTCGTTCAAAAATTTTGCTACAAAAGTTAAAGAAACACTCCCTGCCCAGCAGTTAAAAATATAGTTTGCTAGCAAACACTTGCTATTTTAATATGTATGTACGTATTTAATAGTAACCTACATTCGGACATCATAGGAGGCTGCATAAATCGTTTATTCCATTATGTTTAGTATGAAACATGGTCATTTTGTTTCTATACACATGAAATAAATTATATTGGGCGACTCCCGCTGTCTCGATCTACATATTTCTTCACTCTTAACATGGAGGATGTCGAAATACGGAATATACGACAAAATTTATATTATTCATACATATAATATAAAAATTGACGTATATTCTTTATTCGTGTAATATATTTACTTTATATAAAGATCTAAGCAGTGTTAGTTAAATAAACATTACATACATATGTAATAATGATGCTTGCAATAAATTGTTCCTATATTCTTTCATTCTTATTTCCATATACATATTTGGCTATGCAGCGTATCGACATTTTATATTCGACCTCATGCATTTCAGATAATACATACATATATCGGGATCTTAGAACACATTTACTTCCCAAGGGAGCCTTATGTATCGTTATAATGCATTACGCTGGCATGGTTAAGAGCTTTCCATTGTTATACAGATCGTATACGCTATTGTTGCTACTCTGGTATGAGACGTACGTATTATATTATAATAAACAATGGATAACAATTGTGTCATATCCTTGGCAAATGTAATAATCATTATCATCACCATCATCATATTTGAACCCGAAGAATAAAACTAGTGGGCTCAGGCTTCCGCTAAAATCATTAGATCGTCAAATCTTTTATTGTTCTACCACCACCCTGCTGATCAAGTGCTAATTGACGAACTACAGACGTCTTAAAGAACATGCAAGAAGATTATTACGCGCGCAGGTTTTTTTTCGCTGCTTTTCTTCTCCGCTTTAGTCACTGATATTTAGTGTAATATGTCTCTACCAGGATTTAAATCCATGATGTTCGGAGAATTTTCACCAATAGATTTTCACTTTTTGTCGCCATAATAAAACACATATCTTGAGAAATCTATTTACATGGTTATCTGATCCAAAATTAAATAGAATCTGTGATACAGTAACCAATCGGCTGATAAACTACATATCATGTACCTAGAAATATGTGTA
This sequence comes from Microceris miodesmiata, assembly GCA_018245735.1. Classification (NCBI taxonomy): domain Eukaryota; kingdom Metazoa; phylum Arthropoda; class Insecta; order Lepidoptera; family Hesperiidae; genus Microceris; species Microceris miodesmiata. The sequence goes on along the minus strand of DWEC01001202.1, from coordinate 11,035 downwards.
TAGTCATAAAGATATTTTCTAACACCCAGATACCTTTTTTATTTGTTCTCATCACGAAAATTAGTCTTACCTCACAACCCCCGGCCCAGCGGTCGGCTTGACTGATCACTGGACTAAGGGACCAGTAGTAAATAAAAGTAAATCATTTACTTATATACAACAAATTGCTATTTGACATTTCCACGGTAATACTTATTACTTACAATTGAGACAAAGATAAAATCTAAAATGTACTTTGAAAAGAGAGCCTTTTAGTCAAATCCTGTCCAACCTTTTGTGTCGATCTCGTAAGTGGAGGGCTATACTAACAGTAACATTTTAGTATGATGTGGTTAATCCCAGGTTATTTACTCAGTGACGGCAACCGTTTGACCTAGGTTACCAGCATTAGGTTCACGTTGCTACCAGTAACTGATTGGTTGAAAAGTTCACTCATAATTATCGAATAGTTCGAAGAAGAAGACAAGGTTTAATGAGTGGCTAACCGGTAACATAATTGCAAATGTATGTGTGTATGTTTGTTACTCTTTAACGCTCACACGGCTGGATGGATTTACATGAAATTTAGTTTTTAAATAAATTACAACCTAATATAACTGATAGGCTATTGTTGATAATAAAATTTGCTAGAATTTGGCGCTGCTTGAAGAGTACACCACGTCATCTCTTGTTCTTAAATTATTGATACAGCCTCCACTATTCTATCCTAGTTATCCATATCCGTCCTATCCCAACTAATATCCTGTAACTTTCAGATCGAAAAAGTTCAGTTAGATACAATTAAATGTATCTAAATGAATAAATAGTAACGAATAAGTCTGAAATACAAAATGTAAATATAAATCTAAAGTCGTAGATTGAGCATTATATTATTTATTACACTTATTATCGTGAAGTATGTTTACATTCGGTAAATATTTAAGAGACACAATCACAAAAAATAAATACGTTGTAAAAAAAAAGATTATTTGCATATTCCTTTCAATAAACAAGATTTTGTTATGAGCCTTAAAAATTTCGCCCGCTGTTCGAATGAAGTGGCTATGTTATTACATTTTCTCAGATGAGAACTCCGAAATGAGAGAGCTATCGTGAAGCCGACGGCAAGCGACAAATTAAAACGAAATTTCCTTACTGCTTAGTAACACGATATGGTAATATGGAAGCAGATTTCCATTAATATCATGAGGGGTACAATACATATGTTTATATGTGTATTTTGGTTAATACTCGTAAGATAATCATAAAGACAGTGAATCAATAAACCACTCATCGTATCATCAAAATGTCGGTCGCGACGCTTGAACTGTGTCGAGGACAGACACGCGAACCGACTATTAAAATAATATGAAATATCACAACGTTTGCTACAATTTTCAATATGAATACCGATTTACTGATATTTTGTGTCTTTAGTCCTTTAACATTTAACAGTATTTGGGCTTTGGCTTTTGATTAATATCGAGCTTGATTATATGGTCATCACAAATAGTATTATTGACTTTCCTGCACTCGGTCAGCGTGGCAGACGTTGGTCTTACCCTTCTCAATCTGCGACGCGACCCGTATCCGACAATGGAACGATAAAAGGGTCGATTGTGATGAAGGTTCTAAGGTAATTTATGTGAATTTTTCGCATTTGTCTGACATAATACTGTCGATATACATTTTTGTGATTATAAATGTTGCAATAAATATAAAATATTAGGGTTCATAATAATTTTTCAACCGATGACAAATCGTCCTATAAATTTTGCACTAAGCCCTTAAGCGGCCAGTAACCAGAAAATAATAAAAACGCCAATATGTAGTCCGGATAAGACGTATTCTGTTTACGTCTTAATATATTGTCCATTACATCCCGCTATAAAAGTAAGTGTACACTCATAAAGTGCACTTGTTTTACGATACTAACAAAAATAATAGTACGAATCGTAAAAGTGTCCACTAGAAAATTGTACGAACAACTTTTCATTTTATATCTCTAGAAAAATGATACAGTGTAGGAATACATATCGCTTCTGAAAAGTAATAAAGCTGTAACGTAACATTTCCGTTATATCCTTATGCCGCCCTCTAAATATCCGGTTCTATATTTATCTGTATTTCCGGCTAAAGATAATTACATCCAGTTTCATTATTTATCCATAACTGTCTATATAAAAGGTAATTGTTTTCCTATTGTTATTTCGTGTAATTATTTTGACTGAATATTTATAAGGATATCAGTTTGATACCTAATTGTAAACACCGTTTGTGAAGTTCTGCCTTATACGAGTAGAATACCGCCTCATAGGTAGATCTCATAGGTTAGGTTCTATAAGTATTTTATAGAGTAGTTTTAATTGATGCTTAATATGATCATCAAGGACGTGAGGGATATACTTCAGGTTATGAAATGAAAATATAATAACATAACGTAAAAAACTGTATTGTCCTGTAATATGCCTGCTATTACATAATTTGTGGTAGAGACTATCAAAAGAATTGGATGTAAAAATTACCTAAAATGGATGCTTAGATTATGTCACTTAAAACCTTTTAAGTAAACAATTTTAATGTCGTCTTAACATACTAAGTAATTTTCTGAGTATTAATGACTCTCTGGCTAAAATTTTTCACTTTATCCTCTTAACTAAGACTTTTAAAAACAATTTTCCTTGTGCATCTGTAGCAATGAATGTTCAGATTTTAAAAAAGGTTCTCGAGTTTCGGTGAGAATTAAAAATTAAATACCGGTTTCGTTACCAAACGTTATTTATCGCTATGATATAAGCACATTTCATAAACCTACCTGTATTTGTTAATTGAACGTTTGTGGTCTCACCAATTAATTGAATGTTTGTGGTCATCTTCTATCGACCCGATTTGACGTTCTAGAATTGCTCGTATAATCGTCGTCATATCCATAATTGCAGGGCTTAATCGTCGTCCCTTCAATTATGTCGTTACACAGTCTGACGCTATTTAGCTGGAAATCGTTTCGTGTCATATGTTGGGTTCAGGGCACTTCACACCTGACGATGTTATTCACAAATTGTTAATGGTCACCTACGTGAAGTAAATGAGCGATTCATTTCTTTCTATCCCCATCGATAACAATTAGTAGCAACTCAGATGATTATGTATCACGATTATGTAGCACCATATGACTAATAGTCGCGCTAGTCCTTCGTTCAGTAGTAAAACGTCCTACAGGCGTTACGTTCTACGACAAAATTTTATTAGGACTTAGCCTATTCGGACTTTTTCTAAGCATACCGTGTCGATCTTAAAACACATTTACGCCACCCGTTTGGGGAGAACTCAGCCAAATGCTTGCTTATTACATAAATCATTATCATAAAAAAATCATCGAATGTCATTATGGTTTATTTATTTTCGAGTATATTACTTACAATGCTAACCGTTACACGAATTAAGTTTAAATCAAGCTTCTAAAAAACTCCTAAACTATAAATCCTTTGCTACGCTACAACCGTAGTCATGCAAGTTTCTAATTCAAAAGCTATTATTGTTAAACGTTTTTAAATTTCTATACAGTTATAATTCATACACGTAAATTGAATTTAATGCGCATTATAAATTGCTTTATAAAATATTTTTATATTAATGTACTATCGTCTTTAACGCTCAGCGGTTTCATATTCAATAGAAGGGATTAGGTAAATCACTGGTTCGCCTGCTGTTTCATATTGAACCTTAGTATTCAAGGAACTAATAAAATTTATTTATTAGATATTCAAATTGTACTGTTTATATTGTACCTAAAAATGTATTGGGTTGAGTGGTTGCAAGCGCGGCTGTCGATAAGGAGGTCCTGGGTTCAAATCAAGGGTCGTGTATTATTAGATTTTTCGAATTTCGATTTTCCATTAGTCACTCGGAGTTTGGATTTGTACCCGGTATGTGGCAATAGGCTCACCACCTATTCCATGAGACTTAACAGTAACTGTTGAAACGTGGGAGTGTACTACACTACTCTGTCTACCCCTTCGGGGATCACAAGCGTGTAGTTACGTTATAATTTTTTTTCAGAGTTCCCTTAATTTACAATGCTTTAAAAATGTATGTACGTAGAGAAAAGTAACCATAGGTCCCTATGTGTGAGAAACTCCGACGTCGCAAATTTTACTTACTAATTAATTTTACTTTGCGCTTGAAAAAGGTTAAAATTTGTTTTAACGTTAACCCCGTTTCTCTCTAGAAGATCTTTTTTCAAAATTCAACAGCTCAATTCATACTAGTCACCTCAATACGAGAGGGAGAATCTAATTACTAAAAATACCCAGCTAGAGAGTAGAGACTGGGCACTCGGCGCGTACACCACTAGACCCAGTTGGGATCTATTCGTCAAACAACGAGAATGTGGTAGAATAACAATATTTTTAAATGTATGAGCGTGTCTTTTGAAACTTCGAAACCATTTTGATGATTATTCATTTGTAATGAAACTATAACTTTCAAAATATTTTCAGTTCTCAGTCGATTTTTTTATAAATACAACAAGCTCTGCAAGAATATTTGATACTCGATGCTCTCTGTCTAACCCATGAATGATGTTTTTTGAAATTTAGGTGCAGGATGCACCACGTGCAGGTGAGGTTGACTTGGGCTCTTAGGATGGTGGTTGTAACCCCTTAGACCCGTGTGGCTCTGTGCCCGGTATACGGCTATGAGCTCAACCCCCCTTCCATGGTGTGCGTAAACGTTACTGATGAACCGCAAAAGTGTAGTACACTACCATGCTTACCCCTTCGGGGATTAAAGACGTAATTATACATTCATAAGGATATATAAAAAGGTACACATGATGATAATGACTGTTTTCTCTACAGGACTTTTAAGATGTACATAATTGGACTATTTCACAACCATTCCACAAATCAGTTAGGTGCGCACAATTGTTATAGATATTCCCAATGAAATTATTTTACCGAAGGATTATTTGAATATTATTGAACCTCTTATTCTCAATTCAAAATTCTTATCATCTAATCTCAATTTAAAACTTATCCATGTAAATAAAGTTATAAAAGGTACGAGTATAACTCCTTTGGTATTATTTCTCGGAAATAATTAAATTCATTTTTTTTGTAAGACGAGTGGTTCTTTCAATTACTCCCAGCTCCGCGGAGGTAACGTCGCTTTTGATGTGCTAAGTGCGTTCTTGTAGCGAAAATGATGAATTTAACGTAATCATTTTATTTTTTGCTATAATCGTAAGGAAAAAATGCCGAGAGATTCGCACATGGGCCTTTTTTTCTCGATCTCTCACACCCACTCTTTACACACTGCGTAGATTATAATATAATTTTATATGTTTTTGTCTTTTTATATTTTCATATAACCCTAAAGGTATCTGAGACTACAGAAAATTGAGGATAATGATAAATTCGTTCATAAGTCGATATTTACTCAGTAATCATTGAACTGAAAGATGGAAGGAGAGTCAAAGGAATAACACGTAACGCCTATTATTAAACATTTCAAATTCAAGTGATAACTAAATGCCTTTGTGAATCACGCGTTTGTTCGGCGAATCAAGAAATGCAATAGCGAAATACCTGAAACTCGGAGTCAGTCAGCACTTGATTGCCAATAGAGAATCAGATTTTCATTTCAAAACGCCGTTCGCGTCATATCCGTACAAACGCTGCCAGAACGAACAATTAATGAAATTGGCTCTTAATTTGAATAAACATCATTCCTTATCCATATCCATACCAGACTCGAACAATTTGTGCATTTTTAATGTCTTTTTAGCCAACAGGACGTTTTTGACGTCCTTTTAAAATCTCAATCGGTCATATTAAAATCTTAAAATACGAGAATATTTTGACCCTAATCGTCGATCGATATATTAGAAAAAAGTTAATTTATTTTTATTGATCGTAATTTGTTATGCTATTGGTATGTATATACGACTGACTATATTATATTCTTTTGTTTTAAACGTATTGAATCACTTTTAATTTAATTTATTAATGGAACATGAAAATAATTCAGCATCAATTAACTCAAGTCTTGTTTGACATTTTAAAATTCACAACATTCAGTCTTCAAGTAGTCTAAACGAGAGACGGTCTCCAACCTCACAAAAAAATCATTTATTCATTTTTGAAGTATAAGATACATAATTATGAAATTTTACTGCTCCTTTTCATTTTAAAAGTCATTGTAGAATGAATAAAAACGGATAACAGAACATTTTATGATGTTTTAATATTAATTTGCTTGAGTCAACTTAATTAAGTGATTCCACTGCCTTATTAAAAAAAATTGATCAATGAACCTACCTACAATACAATGACAAATTAGCCTACAAATTCTCTCTACACCATATTATTCGCATCTAGCTTCGTTTTGAATACAAGTTTATTATTAAAAATATAACGTAATACGTAACATCACGCTTGTAATTCCCGAAGAAGTAGAGTTAGAGTAGAGTTAGAGTACAGTACACTCCCACGATTCATCACTTACGTCCCATAGATAGGTGGTGAGCCTATTGCCAAAAATCGAATAGTACCCGATCCGGGATTTGAACCCAGGACCCGCCCAATCGGCACAGTCCTCTTTCGAGGATTACAGGCGTGATATTACGTTAACGATGATGGTACATATATTTTATATCCAGCACAGTTGAATACAAACTTTTTTATATTTATAGCAATGCAGCTATGAATATAAATATAATTACAACTTCATCCGAGTTAAATACTAAAAGCTGTACAGAGGGTGCCAAAACCTTTGAATTATAAACTCCATATAATGATGTTCATATGTATGTATGTTCTTCACCATACGAATCAACAGTACACGTAACACAATAAGATTTCACCTAGGCTGTGCTCTTGACTGAAAGTTGGCGAGTAACTTTGTAAGTATGTGAACGCGTAGAGAAAGCAATTAACGTATCTGCTACAACCTAAGCGCTTTACAGTAAAACGAACATTAACTTTTATTACAGCTACTACACGTAGTCATCGGTGTTAAAGTTAATGGTGGCAATGGAGGATGTAAGAAGTACGAAAGTAATCAACAAAAAAAACGATCTCTATTTGTGAAGGATGATGTTTGTCTATTTGTGAAGGATGAACATTAACGAGCGAGGTCTATAGACTAAAGATCCATATTTTCGATGATTTTTGACCTTTCAAATTCTCCTTACTCTTGTTAGCCACTCCTAGTTTAAACTTCAACGTAAACTTTCTCAGAGACTCTCGGATTAATTCGCGGAAATTTCTCTCGACCTTTTCTTACTTAACTTTATACTAAACCTTGTTAGAGACTCGGCATTGTTTGTTTTATACGTCTTTCATCTTCACATAATTGAGCGGGAAAATATATACTTCAGCGACGAATTACCGTTTGCGAGTTAGTTATCACCTGGTGATATAATGATTTTACGTTTGACGCTGTTAACTACGCTTTTATCACCTTCATCACAGTCTTCCAAATTACGCCGAGCTCGAGCTGAAATTATTATGAGACTCATGCAAATTTCAATAATTAGGACCGTCACCGAAAATCTTGGTACATGACACGATGAATAATGTAATTATGAAACGTTAAAACGGGTTGTATGAAATTCTGTGCAAATTAAATGTAAATTTTGTTAATTAAATCTTCACGGCCATTACAACTGTGAGGCGAGACAGTATCATTAAATTTGTGCCGTACCTACTTCTAATATTACTATTATTTAGTATGAAACTGAATCACGTTTAGAAAGAGTTCATTCAGCTTTCCGAAGGTTTCAATGGAAATGCAAGAAATAAATATTATAAATAGGTAATTTATAGATTTAATCTACGTTCAGAGGAATAATTACGGCATCGGTTAGAATCGAGATCACGTCTCCGGTAGCTTGCATTTCCGTAAATTGATTGATTTATTTAATATAAAAGAGATACGTATTATGTTGAAAGATACTGCACATTTATAAAGAAATATATGATTTATTTAATAAATTTCGTAAACTAAGAGGGTCTAACATAGTAGTAAGTTGTCAGTAGCATACGACGCAGATGGATATTTGCGACCTTTGAAATCTGTAGCCCTAATGTCAGTCGGGGCTGATTCGTAACTCGCGTGACCCTGAAGTCAGCACAGCAAATATACATATTATGTAACTGTTTATAACTCTATATATTTCCACTCCGTCATTTAATTTACCTAATATTTAATTAACATTAATCTTCAGTATTTCAGACTAGTATTTATTGGAAATAACACCGTTTCGAGAAATGATCAGTTAACAAGAACAACCGAGTCCTTTAAAAATCAACAAAATTAGATACCTACATTTGCAGGTACCGACAGCATTACACACAAAACAATTAAATGTAAGTCATAATGAAGATAAACATTAACATAATTATGTACTATATAACCAACAAAGGCGTATACATCATTCTCATAAATATTACGCTATGTTAATATGGATGGAATATTTGTCCATAATAATAATAATATAGATAAGGTGAAGGTGACCTCGGGACTACATACCTATATACAGATAATGCATTAAGAAACATTCAGTTAGGTACATTCAATGTCCTCACTGTAAACGTAGTGTCGGTTACCGACGTTCCACAGCCGACCACATGCATGATATTATAGCGAGAGAACCTTAAATATAAGAATATATCAGTGGATTTACTATCAGGTCGAAAAACCTCTTGACTCTAGCTTGCTTTATTCTTATGGAATAACTATAACCGGTACCAACTGCTTGATGTAAGCCATTGTTGTTAGTTGAAAATAGGTGGTGATGGCAATACATTCAAAATCTATACGCTTCTCTTCAAATCTTTCATGAGCCTCATCTTTACTATGCTTCACTCGAAACATACCTAAGAATCCATACCACTTATAATACCGCTTTAATATTAATGCTGTTAATTAATCTCATAATACAGCGCAGTATATTGCTATAGAAAATATTAATCATCTAATCTTATGCCAATATGATAATACGACACACTTCAATGCATTATTAGATCGTATATCTTCATCGTTAATGTTTATGATACTCATTTTCTCATATTATGACCGCCTTCATTTTCTTCTTGAATACGAGTATTTATTCTATAAAACTTGAACATTGAGGCTAGACGATATTTATTTTTTAAATAGCAGTTACCGACGATTACGTCCGTGTCGCTCATTATATTTATTATCAATGTATTTTCGCTTCGTTCGTGTCGCTCATTAAATGTATTTTTACAAGTGAGGGCAAGCGATCTTGTAACCATGTCTGTTAAAACTTTATTTTCTTTATATTAAATGAAGATATCGCAATAATCGCAGTGGCTGGCAGTGGTTGGATGCGAAGAGCTGAAGATCGAGCTCAGTGGCGTGCCATTGGAGAGGGCTATGTCCAGCAGTGGACGGGAATAGGCTGATAATGATGATGATAGGTTAGCATTTTTGTCGTATCAATTATCTATATAAATAAAATGATATAAGCTTGCAGTTGTGTGAGCATGATTCAAAAACTATAGGACAGATTTAGATTTTTTTCATTTTTACTTATGTCAGTCATTATTTTAAATAAAAAATATTACTTTATGTTCATCTAATGCAGTTATTAGTTTTAATAAATTACAATTTTTAGTGATTTTTAAGATGTTTTTATCATCAAAATTTGTTTCCTTATTTGCACAATCATGAAGAAACACTTTATTAATATCATAAATAATGCAGATGAAAACGCGAATATCAGATAGTTTAAAACAACGGAAATAAATACCACATTGTATTTTTCACGTTTTAAAGCAAGTCAATTTCGACTTCATGTGCATTGATGGGTCGGAATCGTGCTTAGATAGTCGACAAACATCGTAGTGTGGTGTAGTCGGTCCTCATTGTAGCGCAGAGACAGCTCTTGAAACCAATACATTGCCATTGCCACTGTCACATGTCACTGTTTGTCTGGTTTGCAAACTACCGGTCGGAATATAGTATACGAAAAGCGTTGTACGATAATATACGAATGGGAAACAAATAAAAAGGTAGACATGTAATTATACATTAATTTATTAATCAGAATTTAATACTGTATTACATAGAAGAAATGCACTTCTTATAAACATTCAGAAGACTTCCCTTTGGGACAGTTTATACGGAGCTTCTCTCTCCATTTACTTCACAAGTTGAATAAATATGAACTATGTACTTTGATAATAGAATCAATATTTATGTAGATCTGCATTGCCACATACTTAAAAATCTATGTATATTTTTCACAAGCTCACAATTTTTTGAAAGTAAGTTCTTAAATAGTATATAGTGAAGCATGAAAACCTACGATTGCCTGAGATATTCCGGCTGAATAAATAAAATTTTGTAATAAACAACAAATAATAAAATACTTTAATAACGTTAGTGCTCGTACTGTCGCTGCCACTTAATTTGTCAACAACATTTTCCATCACAATAAAGGAAAATAGAATCAACTTATACATAAAAATAAAGGAATTTGTCAATTCGGTGACCGCGTGGAAAGGCGTTTTGACTCATATCCAACATAGTGAATAATTAATTTTGGAGAAAAAACACACCGCACAAGAAGACTACCAATATAAATACAAACGACATCTTAATCATTCAGTCAAAGTGGAATATGTATAAAATATGTATTCAATTAAGAAATAATCATAATCAGTCTTGTTTAGAGAAAACATTACATCAACACGCACAAAAACGGAGTGCACGTCTCGATACTTATTATCACAATACAATATGTCAGATATGATGTCATCCCTTCTCTCGGACGTAACTAGTATATAAATCGCCTGCTACGCTACTTAGTGTTATTATCACAGTTGTTTAGTAGAGGTGGGTGCAGTACTTTGTACATAATACAGGAGCTACCTGCAAACCGCGACCATACTCGACTCGCCCCTCGCCGGCCGACCCTAGCGCCTCGCCACCTATTCATTATACTTCGTATAAAATAATCAAACAAAACTAATGAGTGAGGACAGGCTAGTGTTCAAAAAATCACCTCAAAGATGAAATATAA
>DWEC01001201.1:0-13929 GCA_018245735.1 Microceris miodesmiata | reverse complement strand
CGTGAGCGCGGCGGGCGACCGCCTGCTGTGCGAGAGCTCCGTGCGCGGGGTCCGCCTCTCTTGTTTATCTAATCATTATTAGTTCTTATTGCATTTTTTTTAATAAAGTCTTGTTGCCATGTGTTTTTTAAATTTTATTTTTATTTACATTTACCAGGTGGCTGTAGGTCGACGGTCTTCAATGGAGAAGTGGCTTAGTGAAAGTGATGCGTCTCTCCAACAAATGTTTCCGTCGCTTGATGTGGAGGCGCAGTCTCGGAGTCCTAATTACAAGATCGTCATGACTGGGGATGCCTGGGCGGTATGGTTCTGAATATATTTGAGAATTTAAAATATACATATGTATATATAAACATATATTCACGCCAAGTTCCTTACGGGGTGGGCAATTTGGAATATCTTTACTTTTTTGTTTTTTAAAAGTAAGAAGTTAGGTCACTTGAGATATATAATTATGTTTAGGATCGTTTTTAATCGATTTTAACCTTTACACTTATATTAGTTATATTTAGGTTTTAAAATATGTGTGCATCTTTTGGTGTAGGTTTCCCGTTGCTTCTCTCCCGTTGAATACATACTTGTCGCGTATTGATGGTATCGTGTGCGGTGTGCGGTGTGCGGTGTGGCAGGTGGTGCGGCGGCGCGCGGCGGGCACGGTGGCGCGCGTGCTGCGGCGCGGCGCCGTGTTCGCGCGCATGGCGCCCGCGCAGAAGCAGCAGCTGGTGGCGGCGTACCGCGCGCTCGGCTACTGCGTGGCCATGTGCGGCGACGGCGCCAACGACTGCGGCGCGCTGCGGGCCGCGCACGCCGGCGTGGCGCTGGCCGCCGCCGCCGCCGCCGCCGCGCCCTTCGCCTCCGACGGCAGCGACGCGGCCGCCGCCCCGCGCGTGCTGCGCGAGGGCCGCGCCGCGCTCGTCACCAGCTTCGGCCTCTTCAACTTCATGGTCGCCTACTCGCTCACCGAGTTCTTCTCCGTCGCGCTGCTCTACTACTTCGACGCGAACCTTACCGACTTCCAGTTCCTTTACATCGACGTCGCGCTCGTCGTCAACTTCGCGTTCTTCTTCGGCATGACGGAGGCGTCCTCGGGCCGCCTCTGCGCGATCCCGCCGCTCGACTCCCTGCTGGGCCTGGTGCCGATGATGTCGCTGGTGGGACAGATGACTTTGATAGGAATCACGCAGTACTTGAGCTATCTGGCCGTCTCTCAGTTCCCCTGGTACGTGAGACACACGTACGAGGGGGAGGAGGCAAACGAGTGTTGGGAAAACTACGCGGTGTTCACCGTCTCGTTGTTTCAGTACGTAACCATGGCGATCGTGTTCAGCCACGGGGCGCCGTACAGGAAATCTGTGTTCACAAATAAGCAGCTGATGATCAGTATAATCATCATGATGGCTCTAAACATTTACATTACCCTGTCACCAGCAAAATGGTTATCGGAATTCCTACAGCTGAAAATGCCAAAAGACAATTTGATGAACTACATTGTGCTAGCGCTGGCCGCCATACATTTCGTGATAGCTTTGTTTTACGAACGGGTCATTATTGAGTATTTGATGCAGAGAAAGCAAATGATACCTAAGTTCTTGAAGGAAAGACACGTGAGGAAGACTCCTCACCTGATGATCGAGCGACAGTTGACAGATATGGACTACTTGGATTGCAACAGTACTATCAGTTTCAGCCAGGAAGCTTCTCCTGTTCATTCAAATATTAATGACAGATGATGGTCAAATGGATGTCAATTTAGTTTTAAATGAAATAAATGCCTCTCGTTTTGCCGGTTCGTGTGATTTGAAAAATATTATACTTTTATCAAATGTCTATGAAATAATTTAGTTTATGTTATTACCGTTACAGACAGTATTCATTACTGGCAGCTACAAAATGCTTTAACATGTTAAAAGTATTAAAACGTTTAAGGTTAAAGATGTAAAGCCCTTTATAGACAACGGTCTCCTGCCTCCAAGGGCTGTACTATTGTATCTATTTTAAATATTATACAGCAGTGATCGCACCAAGTTCATTGCGTTTTTAAAACATGGTAGGCAGGAAGACTGGACACCGTGAGACAGTTGCACCTGGGATCGGGAAGATACATAATATGTAATGCGAACTATTTATTTAACGAATTGCTAAAATAACATATTGATAAGTGAATGCTTGAACAAGATTCGCTCGCTCGCAGTGACAATTTACAGTACGATGAAAAGACATTCATATGTATAGAGAAGGATTTTATATAATAATGTTTAGGGTGTTTTTCTGTCAAATAAGTGCGTTTGTATTCCTGAATACATACGTACAGATAGTGAAAATCGTTTTTGTATTTGGATATTTTACTATATCCATAAAATTATGTTTACTTGACTTATGATATTATGAATTCTTATGTTGTTTTAAATATTTTGAGCTTTTTTATATAAATTATTCGGATTTCGTATATTTGATATTTATATTATTATAGGGCCAGTTTCTTAACTCAATATACCGGATTACGTCCGAACTGCGCTACAAATGTAGCCTAAAATGATTGCATTAAAATGAATTTGCATTTAATGTTTTTTTTTATAAAAATGTGTTTTTATATAAGCACAATGTGATACATAAATCGCCGTACATATAAGTGCCTTACTAATATATAAGAATGAAATTAATTCCATAAAGTTAACAGTTCTCATAAGTAACGTAGATATTAAAATGTATTTAATTATGTTTAATTGTTATATATAAATAGGTTTAACACATTAATAAATAGAACTCCAGATTATTAATTAGGTAATCTCAAAATAAATACTGATGTTGATCAATATATTATCTTGCTGTTTGAATTTTTTCCTTTATTTTTTTAAACAAGAATTTAATATCTCAGTATAATACCGTATTATACAGGGACTGCACTCACTTCCTTTTGTCATCATCATCATTATCAGTCTTTTTGTATCCACTGCTGGATATAGGCATTTCCAAAGGCACGCCACTGAACTTTCCTTTGGTACGAATCAAAATTTGTTACAGTTGCTCCAAACTCGTATTTTGTCGCTTTTTATTATAATTTAACATTCAAACGTGGACATAAGATGTACAATAAATGAAAAAAACAGTTAAGTTTCGCAATAATATTTATTACTATAAAGCAATAAATAAGGTGAAGATAAACTCTATCAATAAATTAACAAAAGTATTCTCAACTTTTACACAATATTCATTTTATTTTGGCATCACAGTACATTCAGAATTAAAAGTAAAGTTAATGTCAATAATTGTTTATGAAATATTGACAGCAAGTCGCCATTTTGGCCATTTTCATTATAAATTGGAAGTATGCAGTTACACAAATTTATTTTTAACACTCAATAGTAACTTAAAGTATTAATAGTCAAAATTGTTGTTAAATCATATTATACAATTTTAATTGTATACAACAATGACAATTTATTAAACATTAAAATTTGGAAACAACGAGAATATTTTTCAAAATTTATGAATAAATTTGATTAAATCGAACGGTACGAACACATTTGCAATGTGTGTGTCAGACACCAATATAAATTTAAATATATTAAAAAATATTTCTTAACACAATAGCAATCACATTAATGTTAGAATTATAAAATAGTAAATCTTATATACTTTAAGGTGCGAATAGGATTATATAGGTGTCATGTATGATGAATGTGAAACATAATTGTTTTGTTTTTAATAATAAAGTTAATGCTGAGTGAGGACCAAAGGCGAGGCAAATGATTCTCATTGATATACGTATATAAGTATGCAATCAAGATATCATTTTTAGATACCCGTGTTCGACCAGATTTAACAGCGTTTTTTTAGAAATTAATTATTTTAGTATTCATAAACAAAATCATTTTAAATTGTTTTGAATAAAATACTATGGTTATTTTTTTGGGTACTTATTAGAACTTACTAAAATAGTTGGTACAGAGCAGCTGATCGGGCGTAAAAATCTTGTAATACTAAATCATATTATATAAAAGTTTCAATATGCTTGTTAAAAACTCTAAAAATATTAATAAATAATGCAAAATGTTTATCTATTTTTGCCCAAACACTCAAAAAATCATCACTCAGCATCAAAGTCTTTTCCCATCAATAGCAGACACATTATCTTTAATCACCATAAAGCACCTCTACATTGTGATAACTCACAACTCTACACAAACTTACATGAAAAATGGACAAATACAACAGAGCTAGTCATACATACACTTTCATGTCACAGGACAGTGTCCTAGTGCTTTCTGTTTAAATGGTAGTTTCTAGGTACCTAGGTAGGTTTCTAGGTAGGGGGTACATTATAATTCTGTTAACAGAATTTGGCAACCCTTTCGGAGCTTTAATGAACATTATAGATTTTTAGATCTCAGGTTTTACGATTTCGGATTTCAGAGAGGTTGAAAATCCATCAACCTGATATATCCATGTCGCAGTGAATTTGTGAATTTCTCTATAGTCATGGCAATACATAATTTATATAGAGCTATAATTGGGGATCCTCTAATACACACTATATCTAGAGCTTACGACTTATCCAGATCACCTATGGCAACGGTTCTCTATTTTATAATATTATACTTATTATATTTCAAATTGAGTCAATACATTTAGAGGCCTTTTATTGTTAAATACAATAATCGCGTGGTAACATATTAATGTGAATATTTAGTATGGGGAGCATCGATTTACGGCACCAGGGTCTCATAGGCATACTTATTTAGCTTCAAGGAATGTTTCACATTAAGCAACTTTAAGCTTTACGTGTAGTCAAATTTAGACCTTTTGAGGTATAATAGAACAGCAAACTTGTTAATGGATCCTTCGACCAGCGCTCGTAAAGTATGAGCAGCAGTCAGTTATGTCCATGAAGTCCCGATCGGGTATTTCAAGGATTTAACGTCCTTATACTGACTGCGTATATTTATAAAAATTCGCGTTGTAAAAAAAATATATGTTAACGTTGGAGTATCAATGACATAGTGTGAAACATTCTCTATCCTTCCAAAACAATCTGTGTCCGAGCAGCTCATGTTCA
Source organism: Microceris miodesmiata (assembly GCA_018245735.1). Classification (NCBI taxonomy): domain Eukaryota; kingdom Metazoa; phylum Arthropoda; class Insecta; order Lepidoptera; family Hesperiidae; genus Microceris; species Microceris miodesmiata. The sequence continues at coordinate 8,873 of DWEC01001201.1, read as the reverse complement.
TGTCGCGGGTGTGTAGTGGGCAGCGGCGGAGGGCCTCGCGCCGCCTTCAGGGGTTCCGGCGTAATTTGGAGAAAAAGCTGTGAACAGAAGTACGATTGGCGATTGGTTCAACTGAAAATTTTATAACATCGTTTTTGTCCAAAAATCTAAATAATTCTGTCCGAGCGTAATTAAAGAGAATTATAATTTTATTTGAGTTTACTCCAACTTCAAGTCGTCATCCCGCCAATCCACTTAATATTATGTACTGACCGTCTGGCGGCCAACTTTATCATAATATTAAAATTAAATTTTAATTTGCTTATTTTCTTAATTATGATTAAATTATTTTTTCACCAACCTAATAATTGTCAGTTATTTACAAAAAAATTTTAAAGAGGCACATTACAATGACCACTTTCGTGAAAAAAAAACCATAAGAGGACACAGATTATAAAAAAAAATAATGTTGCAAAAAAAAACAAAACTTACCGAAAGCGATTTGTGCAAGAGATGCGTTTATTCCGCAAGCCTTGTAGGTGGTACATATTGGGTGTGTGTATGTTTTGATGTTAACTGGGGTACGACAACAAAATGGAACATCGGAGTGACTGGAGAACGAGCACTCTCCTTGATAATGAGTGCTTTAATTTATTTCATTCAACATACATATCAAATAAATTTCTTTAAAAATGAACCTTTATTGATCATATACAAGATTACATGCCGTTAAAACCAGTGAACATTTGAAGATTACTGATGAGTTTGATCACAAATTGGAATCGTATAATCATCGTAGAACATATATTTCGTTGTTTCTAGGTCATGCTTGTCGTTTGTGAAGATATATGTCGTGTATGTGCCACCTTCACCTTGAGCCCCCCCCCGCCCATCGTAGTGTTTACAGATGAAAATCGGCGACGAGCGCAAATTTATATACTGTATAACTATATCAGTGCCCTGATGAAGCTCCCAAAAGAAACTATAGATATCACTTCAGAAATTGTACCATCACCATCTCTTTGAAAAATCTTATATTATAGATAATTATGATCATAGTCATTATAATTCACACGTTCCATTACTCAGAAGTTATTCAGAAACTATTTTTCGTTTTGAAGCATCCTTACGTACAAGCACACCAACAAATCTACGAGTCACAAACACAGACGTAGAAAGCAAAATAAAAACGAAACAGAATGTAGAACATTTTCGTATAATATCTTAACAACTTACAGAGAGGCATCACCTGACAACTTCCACTTTGATCTCTGAGGTGAGATCATCAGTGAAGGTACCATAATGTTTTATCAATCATTGCCGCTTTGTGACAGAAGTTCAATTCTAATACAATAATACATGATGGATCGTTAAAATATTATTACACCCGATTAAAGTGAATTATAAATAAGCTAGCAGATCTATTATGTCAATACGGAGCTACGCAAATTAAGATCGACAAGACGGAGCCGGCCGCGGGCGGGCCCGGGCGGCCCCGGGCGGCCGCGCGCCGCTAAACTTTATAAAGAAAACACTGTTAAAATATTATAAATTATGCAACACAAAAACATCGATTATAGCATCTATTGTACATAAACACCTAATTTTATTATATAAAAATGCAAATTATCCGATCTAAGTTAAATCGTTACGATTATAAAAAAATTGTAACATCGTCTATATATTAAAATGAATCTTTTGTACAACCACGTGTAAGGTGTCAGATAAAATTGATAAAAAATTCGATTCCTTTAAAATTAAACAAAGATTAATAATATAAATAATCTTGGCAAGATTATAGACATGATTGAACTTGCAGAAAAATAAAATTATATAAAATAAAAATAGAAAAAAAAGAGAAGCTCTTGCACGATGAGGTGTCAAAATTAAAATTAAGTTACATTGTGAATTCACATTTGTCCCATCGTTACGTTAAAATGTTCAAACTTAAAATTACAATTAAAACTTCGTATATTATATTCATGACTGCACCTAATTGTAAAGGAGTTACATTACAACTGTCGTTAAACTCTACATTATAATATATTCAATCAAACGTTTATCACTGAGAATCGCGTTGTCACTTGCATAGTGCTCGGCTTTACGAGCTACCGGACTGTTATTTTACTGAAACACTACTTTCACTCATATTTTTACTATACCTACCTTTGTAAATTCAATGGGTTAAAGTTAAATTATTATAAACTTAACATTGAATTAAATTTACACGGAACTCAATATATATTTTACGGATTTGCTGACAAACGTTACATAGTAGCATATGTTCGTTGGTAAAGCGTTTACGTACACGCACAACTCTACGTGCACATACATATTTTACGTAAATGAACACATTTCATCTTTTTACAAAATAGAATCTTTTAATCGAGACATGAATACTGTTTCATTGCATTTCCACCGCAATACCTAACGCACATTATCTTGACATTTTATATGAACAGTATATAAAAAGAAAATCAAAGCAAAAGTGATCAGTAAAATAACAGTGGGGCGGAGAACACCAGCAGTACCTAGTAGTAGTAATAAATAAGTTAAAACTATAAAGTGTCATATCATACATCGTTCGAGGTCGCTCGTCGGTCGCCGTTTATTTCTTCCTCTTAAGCTTCGGTATTCTGTAACGCGTGCGGTGCGGTTAGTGGGCGTGGCCTCCGCAAGGGGCGGGGCGCTCGGTTTGGATATAGATCGATCGAAATATCGTTCAGATAGATTGAGAAGTGGAATGATTTTAAGTAACTTCTATTTATAACATTATTTGTAAGACAACATTTGGGTGCCGTTATTATAACCATGTGTTTTGTATTGGGGAACAAAAAGTTTATGTTTGATTAAATACGCAATCGTTGGTTAACTGTTGTAACTGGAAAATCTACTAAAAAAAGAATGTTCGTAATGTGTGCAGTTTTAATAAAAAGTTAAAAAAAACAACAAAATCTCTAAAATTTGCAATTTCACTTGGATTTAAACAACCCTCAACAGTACTTACTCTACATTAATGAACAAAACGAATATAAAACTGGGCCTACGACTGTATTTTATTTAAAATCATTCCACTCTTGCAATATATTGGTACGATAATAGTGGTTCATTTGCTATGTAAAATATTTCAATTAGTTGAGTGCTTGATGCAGCGTGGCAAGTTATTTACATATATTCCAATGCAAGGACTGTGATAAGTGATAATATAACATGATTTATATCATACAAGATGCGAGTTATGCGTACCCTGAACTCTTTTTGTGCGGGGACGACTGAGACTTCTCGGACTCTAGGAGCTTCGTGCTGGAATCCTTCATGAAACCTGAAAGGGAATAATGTAAGTGATTATAGTTTTTATGAAATTTCTTTGTTGATTTGAGGAGTTCAAAGCAAAGTCTCGTCATAAAATTGGTAGGAATCTGTTATACGAAATTTTCAATTGGTGAGTAGATACCAAATACTTAGTCATTTTACAGTTTTTCAAACTATTTAAATATTTGCCGATCATTAAAGTGTATCTCGGGATCAAATCTGTCAACGACATTTGTGCCGGGCGATCAATCTCCAAAGCAATACGAACATTAAAGTATTACGAATAGCACTGAGTGTATACGTTATATTAACGAATTAGAATAACAGATGTGCTTACGGTCCTATGTACACCAAAGTATTCTGAAAATTCACTTGAGTTATATTTCGAAAACTTTATATTACATGAAAATATAAAAAAAACTCACGTATTATAAGTCCGTCAAGTTTGAAAGAATTCATTAATTTGGCTGTTACAAGATGAAAATTAATGAATTGTGTGCATAATTACTAACCTTTGCCCGAAGATCCAAACACCGAATTGCCGAGGTCATTTAAACTGCTTGTAAACTTGTCCGCCTCGTTAGCCAGCGTGTCCGATACAGCCGCCTCGGTCTCCTTGACATTCATCTCTACACTGTAGCCGACTTCCCCCAACCGTTCGCCAGCATCATCAATCCTCTGTTTGGTCGAAGCCTTGACATCCTCCAATTTATTCCCCGCAGACACTTGGAAACCCTCAAACGTGTCTTTAACGTCTCCGAATAGTTCCTTAGAAGTGTCTTCTGCACTTTGGATGGTCCCGTGGGTAGCACCGGCGAACTCTTTCACGGAGTCGTCTAAGCTGTCGAACGTGTTGCCTGCTGAGCTCTGGAAGCTGTGCAGGGTGTCTTGGGCAGAACTTTCTAACCCGTGAACGTCGTCTCTAAAGTCTGCGTACGTGTCACGGGTGGTACTTTGCAAGTCCTCCCACGTGCTCTGGGCGTCGTTCACTTTGTCCTTAGCAGAGCTTTCGAGTTTCTCGAAAGCGCTCAAGGTCGAGTCTTGTGCGTGATCGAACGCCTGCTTCGACGACCGTTGTAGATCGTTCACCTTGTCGGTGGCCGCGCTTTGAACCTTATGAAACTGTTCGTGGCCAGAATCTTTGAGTTGCTCGAATTGATGCACGATACCACTTCCGATTTCAGATTTTTTGTCGGCTGCAGCATTTAATTTTTCTTCTGCAGCTTTCTTTATATCGTCTGCGGTGTGTTCAGCTTCTTGCCGTATCCTGTCCAGTTCTGTTTCGGTCGCACTTAAAACAGCATCCTTAGCCTTTTTCGCTTCCTCCTTTTTACTTTGCACAGTCTTCTGTATATCATTTGTAGTTTCATCTACAGTTTTCTTCGTTTCGTCAGCTTTTTTAGTTACAGATGTTTCGATATCATCTTTTGCCTTGCTAATAGCACCCACGACTTCACTTTTCTTGTCTTGTACATTTTGAACTAAATGTTCAGCACCTTCTTTCAGATCTTCATGCTTCTTCTCTATTCTTTTTTCAATGTCTTCTTTTGTAGCAGATGCCTGTTGCACAAGATCGTTTGTTGCATCTTTTGTTTCGCTTACCTTATCTTTAATTTCATACTCTATTTTCTCTTTTTCTCCAAATATGTTGTGGACTAGACCGGTAAAGAAGTTTTTGCTTTCCTTAGTTTTCTTTTTTGCTTTTCCTTTCACTTCTTCTAAGGAATCAGTTATGTCATGCATCTTTTCATTTGCAGTTTCTTTAACATTCTCGACATTTTTTTCTACACCAGTTGTTATATTATGTGCTTTATTGTTTATACCGTCTTGTACATCATGTAGCTTATCTTTAGCTGCTTCCTTGGCATCATGTGACTTTTTCTTTAAATCGTCTTGTATACTGTCCAATTTTTCGTTTGTTGCATCTTTAGCGCTTTCAAATTTATCTTGTACATTTGTCTTAATATCTTGGGCTTTATTACTTAAATCTTCTTTAGCAGTGTGTAACATAGTTGTTACAGTGTTTGCACCTCCTTTTATTTCTGTTCCAACATCCTGTGCCTTGTGTTTAAGACTATCTGCAGCATTTTTGAGGGTATCCTCTGTTTCCGTCAATTTATCTTGTCCCATAAGTTTCAACTGTTCGGCCCTCTCTCTCGCAATGAAGTCAAATTCGTGAATCTTATTTTCTGCGCTGTCTTTAGCACCTTTTGAGGTATGTACAATACTATCTAATGTATCATTTGTGGACAAATTGATATTCGATAGTTTATCATTCACTGACGTTTTTATACCTGATGCGACTGACTTTAAATCATCCTCTGTTTTTTCAGTAGATTTTCTTAAGTTATCAACCTTATCGCTAACGATATCTTTAGCGTCATGAATTTTAATTTCAACATCGGATTTTAACCCCTCCTGCTTGTCTCTTAAGTCTTTTACAACTTTCTCCGATTTTTCAATCAGTTCCTCAATTACTTCATTGCTCTTTTGTTTTATGTTATCCTTTTCCTTCTCCAGTTTTTCAATGCTATCCTTTGCATCATTTTCAGCTCTTTCAGAAATATCCTGAAGTTTTTCATGTGCAGCAAATTTCACATGTTCTATTGTGTCCGTTACATTCGAAGCTTCATCGTGTCTATGTTTTTCGCCCTTCTTGTACCTTCCCTCACAACATCCATCATAAAATTGGAATGGATCTGTACTCTTGCAATTTAATGGTGTATCAACAGGTTGCATATGTTCGTATTGGTGATATACTTCTTCTGTAATCTGTTGTAAGTTGTGGGGTTTATCCTCGTCTACAATAAGTTTCGTTGAATACACATGACTATCAATATCATCTTCTTCTTTTATGTGCGGTTTTGTGTGCAGGTCTTTGAACATATCCTCAACTTTGTCCAGTAAGTCTTCGTTGATAATTCTAGGCGCTGGCCTTGGAGGAGAGCTGTCTTTGGCTTCTCGAGGCTTCGGTTGGGGTTTGGGAGAAGATCCTTTTACTTCTTCCTCTTTGTCCTCACTGTGGCTGAAAATGTTCTTAACTTTGTCTGTGAGACCGCCAAGGAATGAACCACCTTCAGGTTTCTTTTTACCCTTTTCTAAAGTGTTCATAGGAGTCTTATCTTCGTCTGAATCAAAGGTAGCTTTGGTTTTATTTGAATCCACGTGAACAGAATCGCCGTTAACTGAAAAAAAAAAACAAAATCTATTACTTTCTATTAATTTTTTACATAAATTTCATCATAAGTCTGGTTTTTTTTTCGAAACAACAAATATTTAATTGTTTACCTTGCGGTTTAATATTCTTGTCATCTTTGTCCTTATCTGTGTATTTCTCATCTCCATTTGCAATGGTTCTAGCCTGGAATGTTTACAAATGTAATTTATATATTACGAATATGGCAACTGTTTGTTCCAAAGATTTAGAAATTTCAGGAAACAGACTGACCGAATCAGCCATGATACAAACTGTAGCTGTAAATTCATGAATGGCAGTAAATTACGAATTAGGTTAGAGATAGAATGTCTCGTTGGTCGAGTGGTTGCAAGCGCAACTAACGATTGGGAGGTCCTGGGTTCAAATCCCGAGTCGGATACTATTGAATTTTTCTAATTTAGAATTGTTTAGTAGTAACTCGGAGTCTGGTTCTGTGCCCGGTGCATGGCAATAGGCTATTCTATGGCTATTCCATAGCTATTCCACCTATTCCATGAGACGTAAACGTAACTGGTGAAACGTAGAAGTGTACTACCCTCCTATGCCTACCTGTTCGGGGATTACAGGCGTGATGCTCCGTGGCTCAAACATTTTAAAGATAGTTTTGATTATTTTTCACATAACTTACATGGCCATTAAGTTGCGGCTTATTGTTGTTCCTCGGTAGAGAACCCGGACCCGAGCTGTTGTTGTGGTCGCCCCAATGGAAGCTCAGTTCGTCCTTCAACGCATCAAAACCTTTAAAACATATTAAACGAAATTAGTCGTGTATACTAATATGTTAAAGATATTGACGTTTTATACATTTATCTCATATATTCTCACCAGACTGGTCCAGGTTAAGGCAATCCAGGTGACTCTTAGCAGCGCGAGGAGCGATTCTCTCGGGCAGCTGAACGTCCAGCACGCAGGCCGGGGTTTGCGACTGTTCTCCCTTACCCACCTAAGCACAACAAAAATTATAAAATGTATATCAGGACGTTAGAGGAGTAAGGACTTTTTTAATATTCTATTATTTTATTACAGAGGAAAGTTAGTTAGGTTAATGTCAAAAATCAATCTAATTTGCTTGGTAATTTTGTTTACTTATTATTATACATAAAGTTATTTATTTCAAGTAAACATACTTACCGTGCCAACAATTTCGGATATCCATGCAATTTTTACTACATCAAGTATAATTTATTCCAGAATTTAAAAGCTGAAATTACTATGAATTGTAAATTTGTACGATACCTTTGGCTCATTCATGAAATAGATTCTTCCAGAGGGAGTCTCTTCATGATGTTTCACCCTTACAGTAAACTCCACTCTGTTATCTTTGAAAGCCTGATGAAAAAAATTATAAAGGTTTATCGAATGTTTGTTTAAGTTACATATCTTAACCTCAAGTCGTTCCTCATCGGTTAATGTAAATTGTAATAGATGTAATGAATAATAGTCAGACCAAGAGGATTGGTGAATATAAATTTGTATAAGCAGCTTAGAAGTATTATCGAACATATTTTGAAAAATATGTTATGTAGATTCACATCTATAGTGTCGCTGAAAAATAGAGGCATTATATATAGAGATTGCACCTCAAAGATGAAATTAGGCTGACTGGCCGACTTGGTGACCGGTACCAGGTTGCCGGAGAACTCCAGGAACACCTCCTTGCCGTCCAGGAAGCGCACTGCGGTCGAGTGCGCCACCTCTGTGTAATGCTCCTAGAATGAAAAAAAAATTAATTGTCTCTATTTTCTCGTTTCCAAGGGCACAGATGTACCTTTAAATCTGATGCATGTGTGGATTTCACTTTATAAAAATATGTTTTTTGCAGTCCTAAATATTCTATTGCAGGCTAAGCAGTAATTTAAATTTGTACTATTACATTTATAATAATTTAATCAACATTATTAATATGTCATCATACCTGATCTTTTTCAGTTTAAGCAGAGAACAGTTAGTATACTAATATGTACAAACTTAATTAAATGTACGTAACAATGTAACAATCTGCACTCATTTCGATTCTGTGCTCTCTTTGTACCGTTTTGTACTTTACAATACTTTAATATATCCGTTTTTTAACAACGCACTGAGGCAGGGACAAAATCTCGTTAAAAGGAAATAATGTGGGGACTTAGGGGAGGTGAGAGGAAGGGTGGTACCTGCTGCAGCAGCGTGTCGTAGGCGTAGCGGTCGGTGATGTAGAGCACGAGCAGGCGGCCCTCCAGCGCGTCCAGCCGCTTGCCCAGCACCACGATGCGCACCTCGAACGGTACCAGCAACATCTCTCTGCGCACCACATGTAGCTTCAATATATTTTAAGTCTCTGTGAAATGGGTTGGCCTGTTGATGATGATGTCAAACGTTGACTTAA
>DWEC01001200.1:0-13931 GCA_018245735.1 Microceris miodesmiata | reverse complement strand
CCCGATGCATGGCAATAGGCTCACCACCTATTCCATAGTGGGACGCAAACGTAACGTGGGAGTGTTCTGAATTCCTCTGCCTACCTCTTCGGGGATTACAGGCGTGAAGTTACGTTCACCTATTACATTCAATCAGTTTAGCTGACACTGTTTAAGCGAGTACTTGCGGCAACACAGTAAGTAAATACGAGTAACTTCGCATTCAGTGACCTAATGACATAATATCCTCATTCCGGAGCTGATTAGATAACACACTTTTTGTGCGCATTTCCCAACGCCTCCGAGCGACCTGTTTAGTTCACGTTTGGATTACGCGCGACGCGAACGAACGAACGAAAAAAGGAATGAGATTACTTTATTGAAGAATGTTCAGACTCAGAGAAACGGTCGCGAGTCGGTAACCAGTCAAATAAGTTTATACATATAATTGGAATTGCAGCCTCTGTCCGTTTTAATTTAATTTTTTTCTACAATTTTTTTATACTGTTACATACATTCAATAATAAGTATGGATCCAATTTGTAAATCGAGTTAGTTGTCATTGTAATTCTTTTATTAGCTAAAAGAGTATCAAGGATTTTGAACGATTTAATTAAAAGAAATATTAAGTTGTACAATTTGACAAACAGAGCCGTAAACCTGTACTAGTGGAGCCATTCACGGTCCGCGGCCCAGCGTAATGCTATTGAACTCACACAATGCCATAATTTATGTAATAAATGTCACGATGTTACTCGATCGGGTTCTGCAATTTCTGTCTTTCGTTATGCTTCCCTTTTTTTCGTTTTATCTAGTATTAGAGACGCAAAATATGAATTTTAAATTGCAATGTATTCTTTTTAACGTTCTCGTACGTATATTATTCGTTCAATGTTTAAAAATAAACATAACTCAATTTATAACACGAGTTACCATAACTCAATTATTGTAAGAACATATAAAAGGGTATATGGTTAAGAAATAAAAACGTGTACTTAAATGTTCGGTAGTTTTCAACCATGTACTAAGTACGTAGGAGGAATATATAATGAAGGTCGTATCAGTCTTTGGGGAGCCAGGTACTCTGGCCGCAGTACATTAGCGCTTTGCTAGATCAATAAAGTATTCCAGCGTGCTACATCTGGGCATATTACTAGAAATGAGGGTGACCTGAATGTCAACCTTTTATTACTGTAACGTAAAAAAGTGACAGACACAAAATAATGGTGAAAAACGATCCTTGAGTATACATTATGCTGTGCGTAATAAGGAGTACGAGTTACATAAATTCGACATGTTAGGGACAGAAGAAGTGAATTCAGGGGGTTTCATATCGGAAATGTGCCTAGGGCTTCGTCAATAGAGTTTACTCATTGTTGCCTGCTTGCCATTTATGGCAGAGGATCTCCATTGTGACCAAGCAACTCTCAGTTGCAAAGTATGGCCGAAATAGTACGACTGTTCCCAAATATGCCCTGTGGGTACCTAAACAATATTCATATTATAAGTTTCATTTATATCCCACTAAGATATAAAAGGTGAACTTATTGCCATACACTGGGCATATACATAAAATATTTTTTAAGAAACCGATACACTTTGGAAACAATGATGAATTTAAAAGAAGCACGTTAATTCTATAAAGAGCGAGATATAATGGTACTCCGTACTCTCCACTTACGAAAATCATATGTAACAGTAACATACAGAGACTGTCGAACCCCGTGATACAGTTTAACTGGAGGGAGAGACGGCATTATCATTATGTTGAAACAGTAGCTCTGGCAGTCATTAGCTGTAAAAAGCTTACACGTAACATAATGAGGAAGTAGCAAAGGCTGTACTGGTCGAAGTGAATGTACCTCTTACTTGCATCCTCTCTACCGGTCTGGCGCTCGCGGTACTATTTCAAGAGGTTTTATACACTTTCTATGTACATACTTTAATTTAGACCAGCCGTTGTGAAAATAGACACCTTTTAACTAGGACTTTTGAGATGACTCAAGTTTAGACAGAGCGATAGAAAAAAAATAGTGACCGAGAAACAGAAATCTTACCCATTACGTTATAATTTAGTATTGAGGCTTCTAAATTTCGAAATGTATGACAATTTTTTTTTATTCTTAAAGTATGGGATGTTAAGATATTTTGTTTTTTTTTTTTATATTGTACAATTGATCAGTTGTAGAATATAAAAAATAAACTGAAAAATGCAACCATTGTAAAATTTTAACAAAGCGAAATCTATTGTCGAGGGAGCCGTAGAGAAAGGAAATTTAACAAACATTTACCATTTCTATATTCAAATAGAACTCAACAATACCCTTATTTGTATTTCTAAGGCTTTCAAGATTTCCCTACATAGCAATTGACAAATATGTAGGTACTTACTGTATAATAACTCTACATATGAAACGACTTGCCTTTCAAACTTTACAGGATGACTGATCGTGGCGGCGATTTAAATAAATGAAAATACAACATAACTATATAATAATCTTCAAGTTTTCAAATACGTCTATGTGTATGCGGTTTTATGTTATTCTTAACATTAGGAATATTAGGCGTTGAAAACAAATTCGCAAGACTCGTACCGCATAAACCAAATAATTGGGATATAATCTAAATCTAATATAATCTATCTAAAATCTTAACGGGTTGACGTCTGAGTGTATTCAATTTGAAGATTTACATACATATCCGTTCTATAATAATAAATAATATATTATACATATCAGTTTTGGTAGCTCATAAATAGTTCAAAGAAGTACAAATACGAAAGGCCTATTTTGATTAAATGAACTGTTGGTAGCACTGCGAACAATCTCAGTTCGGTTTTATTGGAGAAAGGTAAAACATAATAAATCCAACAATTAACAGCAGTAGCAAAACATTCAGTGATGTTACATTGACATATCGATATTAATTAGTATTATTGGTTTGAAGGCTTCAATTATTTTGGGATTGATTATTAAATTCCATGACATTATGGACTAAAAGAACCTTCGTAAATAAAATTCACTCGCGACTTTTCTACACAATTTAGAATTTCAAATGTATTTAGACAAAAAGAAGGAATAAAATTCTAATAACCTAAAAATGCTTATATGAACCAAGAAAACCAATTTAAATGCAAACATATCAACGCAACGAATACAAGTCTAACAAATATAGGCTGCCAGTAATAAAAATAACAAGTACTAACCATTCATAATTATCTGTCAATCATAATTAACATGAGCTAATCTTAATCGGACATATCCTGTCATGTCAGACTGTCAGCTACCGAGAACGAAACAAAGAAAAAACCATGTGTTATAAAGACGTAGTGCCGCGACCGTTACAAATGAAAGTGCCTCTCCGCCTATTTACTGGCAGTCATTAAAAGTAATCTGCTGTCATAACAAACACAACGATTACGCGATTACGGTAAAAGACGTAAAACATATAATCGATTGTGGTACGGTGGTTGATTTACAACGTGATAAATTGTAACAGTATATTAACAGGTAACACACTGCTGTAGATTAACTGATGTTCATTATGTTTGTATAATAGTTAAACTACTGCAGTTAATGTTAGTTGTTAGGTATTGGTATCATCGCTGTTAATAGTTGCATAATTATGCAGTTTTATTTTTTAACCTACTCATTATTGAATATAATAATTTATAGGTGTATGGATTTGGAAATTTCTAGTGTAGGACTGCCTTGTTGATGGAGAGATCCCAAGCGCGACTCTTATCGAGAGGTTCTGGGTTCGATCCCCGGTTAGGATACTAAAGGATTTTTCTAACTTAAAATTCCTAGTAGTGTCTCGGAGTCTAGTTTTGGGCCCGGGGCAAGGCAATTGGCTCACCATCTATTCCATAGTGGGACGTAAATGTAACTGGTAAAACCCGGGAATATACTACATGCCTCTGACTATCTTTTTGGGAATTACAGGTGTAATGTAATATTTTAAAACTATCCAAATAACAGCAATTATTAATTCCACGCGTATTTCCAAAATAGTTGTTTCCGTTTCCTACGGTTCATTTCTGTACCAAATGACGTACTTATAATTTTAATTGTCACTAGTTATAAAACGAGGAAAGGACAAGTTGAAAAATAAAGTCACGAACATAATATCGACGTGACGATCTACAACCTTCACAAGCTACTACATACTATGCCGAAACTATGACGAAAGCTATATAACAATAGGTTGATCACTTAAACCACCAAATATGCTAAAACAAATCAATATCGATAATAATATGTCACATCACTTCACACTCGAATTAATTTGATCGGAAGCGGTAATGACATCTTAGTGTCGACTTTTTACTGCTATTCGTTCAATTAACAGAAAATTCTTCTATTTGACCTCTTAGAACGGAGACAAGTTGCTTTAATAATGGAATAGTTTGGATAAAGGTTTAAAAATGACATTGTGTACTTCCAAGAAATTCAGTATTAAATAAAAAATATAGTTAGTCATATGGTCTGATTAGCTGATCTATTATATTATTAAAATAACGAGAACCATGTGTTGCCAGGCTATTCTAAATTATGATCTATTAGCGTGTACAAGTCGTCTCATGCTGACGGTGATGTTTTGACTTAACCAGTGATTTTCGGAATGTGAAAATAAATATTGCAACAGACAGACATTTGTATAAATAAAAATATTATACGTTATATGTGATCCTGGAATTGACCAGAAATTAATTAGAAAATATCTGTCATGACTCGTGTCGGGTTATCATTAGAACACATGTCATAAAAAACGGAAACATTCAAAAAGACATCGTGACATCACGATAAAATGCTAGAAGAATTACATGAAGAATTACAGAGGTGATGCGTCTAAGATCTAAAATTCACAAACAGAGGAACTTTAGACACTTTAATGTACTCGTATTTCTATTCAGGATATCTGTAAGCTTCAATAATTTTGTGAAACATTTGTACATTTAATTTATCTCAATTAACTTCAGTAACCCTCCTATAGTTCTTTTGGACATGAACGGGAATAGGAGCAGAATAAACGATGGGGTTCGTATTTTGTTAACTGATGGAAATATATATAAGCGTATATCCAGATTTGAATGGCAGAAACAGTTTCTTATACGTTACTCCAGTTATATATCGGTTAAAACCATTTGATTAGCATACAAAGGGTCGAATGCCCCAACTTAGTTTTCAGAAAAGTAACACATCCACAAATAAACTTTCATTATCTTGGGACTTCTCCACACAAGAACATTTGATCCCAAAGTAAGCATCATGAGAGCTATGGTAACTAGACGACTGATAAGCTGCATATAATTATATATGTTATAGATATTTTTACACCTAAACGCAGAACATATTCTTTTGCTCATCATACAAATATTTATTCTGAGTGGGAATCGAACCCACGTCTCTCGGCGCAATATTGATGTTCACTAACTATTGCACCAACGGACCAGTCGAGTTTCATTAGTAACTCAACATCCAATACTACGAACCAATAAATAAGTAAAAATAATATAAAACCAAAATCCAAAACTTGCACTCAAGTCACCAATCACAAAGCGACATTCAAATATAACGTCCATTTCTGTCACAACACTGGAACACTAATAAAAGAACACTTACAAAAGTCTTCATGTCGGTTTGCTTAGCGAGTTCACCCCACAACGTCTAAGTGTACAATGATACCTAATGCTTAATGCATTTAGTTTTTATAGCAACCGGAAGTGATTGTTGGGAAGACGAGAAAGGTTCGAACGGTCGAGCGGTCGGAGCTTATTTTTTTTTCCAACCAAGTATTACTTCAATGTGTTACGATCGATATGAATGGGGCTTGTGTGATTTGCACCAGAAACTTAGATAGTTGATTACTTATGCTTCACTGCTTATGTTTTAATAGTACTGCGCCATCTGCGGGCCAATGCAGCGCTATAATTTCGCGCCACTTCGTTGGACGTTATACAGCTTGTGTTTGAAAGTTGTTTCATTATGGTACTACTCAATCGGTGGGAAAAATTAAAATTTGAAGTAACATATATCATAATTAGTAGCAGTTGTAAACTATATGTGTATGTTTCTATTTTAATATTTCGGAAGTCAGGTTCAGCGACTTATCTCAGTTGTTTTTGTTGAGGTACACCTGTTAACTTTCTTATCGGTCAGATACTTACAATACTACCCTTTTTTGCGCTAATATTTTGGAGTATCTCCTACGGTTTCACTGGACATAAAAGGAATCAACCACATTAAGGTGGAAATACTATATAAAAGGGCAATGTTAATGGAAATTGGTCTGACATCCTGTTATCATCCAAATTCCTATAAAAACACATAGGGCCAGCAAATGACGATAAGCTACGGTTGACGAATTGGCATGCACCAACTCATCGATTCGTTCACGAACAACCCTGAATTCTGTAACAGATAAACGATAAGGGCGGCGGCAAAAGTTTTAAAGGGATTTTTGAGACGAATTTGCATTGATTGCGATGATCAGAGACAAAAGAAATGAAACATTCTCTAAAAGCATTTAAAATGTTCGAAGTTTGGATTGAATGTCATCAATGTCAGTCCGGGTAATATCGACGGGAAATCAGGAACTTTGTCGAATGGCTTTGTCGAATCTTAAAACGCCTTTTAAAGGTACCTACTTTTTAAGTACATGTAATAAAATATTCACATCTATCATAATATACTATTACAAATAATCACTATCTTTAAATTTACCGGAAATCAATTCTTTCATCAAAGAATGTTCTGAATATGTCGTAACAAAACGAAAAAGTCTCATCGGAGTGTAATATTATTTCCTACGGAGGTGTTACCTCATATGTCACCTAGTAAGTAACCAAAACAACTTGACTTCTGCACAAATTGTTCTTGCTCAGCCTCGGGGATTTTTCATTCCTCAGTGGCAATTTGAATACGTCGACATGCTCTTAACCACCTTAGAAAAATACCTGAAGATCGAGTAACAATTGATGTTGCTGAGTGTGATTGTGAATGAATACATTGCATGTGAATACACATCGAGGGATCCTGATTTCGATTACTGCGTCAACTAATAATAGAATTTTCTAACTTGAAATTTCTAGAGGTAGCTCGGAATCTGATGAGACAGTAATGTTCTACATTCTGCCGAACTCTTCAAGGATTACGGGCGTCATGTTACGTTGTTCAAAATGTACACCGATAAGACCGTACCATTATTATTGTTATCGTATAAAATTTCTCCCAACTAAAACTAATGAACTCATAAATTAATTAACTAAAAAAATTAATGAACTCATATTTATAATTCATTAGCGACCACACACCACTGATATTGCGCAAAATCTAAATAATTGTCGTACAACTCTCAGCCTTTATAATAGGTACGAGATTTTGGGAACATGCGAGGAGATATTTCAAGATATTATTATCCTTATTATTATAGTCACAGTAATAATACGTATTTTGCGATTTTTTTGCGTATCTGCATTGCTTACAAAGCGTTAGAGTCAGTTGTGAAAAGCAGTTATTATCATCAACAAGGCTTCATGGCTGTGTTATAAAGGGAAGCAACCATTAGAAGCCAACATTACTGAGAATTTTAAAGTCTGTAGTATACCTCACGATGTTTTTTTCTATGACTAGAGAACAGTGATATTTATCTTGAAACTTTTATTTACTATATTGAGATTTATCTTAAAACCTACATATTTTTGATGATAGCTTCATGATGTTGAATGACTGATAGTCATATTATCTCTTTAGGTCCTGTTAAATCTTTTTTTCTAATTGTAAAAAGTATTGACTTTTTAAAACCAGAAGTAAATACTAATATCTGGCAACGGCCACTTATGACCACGCGTTTGCTACTCTCTTCATTCTAAGACCAGATCACTCTTACAGTGAAATAATAAAAGATTTTATGATGATGAACTATGCATTTAATGCTGTCTAATGTAGTGCTACAGTCTAATATACAAAACAAAATTTCTGTGGCGGAAAAACAAAATTAATTATCATGACTATTTAATGTGTTATGTGAAAAATATGAATTGAATTGAAAGAAAATAATATCTATTGTCACACGCCCACCCAAACTCAATTAAAGATCCAAGGCGGAATCATCGCACTAAAGTAACATAAAATCACGCCTGTAATCCCCCAAGAGGTAGGCAGAGGAGTGAGGTGCGCTCCCTTGTTTTACCAGTTACGTTTACCTCCATTACCATAAACTGCACACAAAACCAGATTCCGAGCAGCTACCAGTAATTTCCAGTTAGATAAACCCAGTAGTAGTCGACTCATAAATCGAACCCAGGATCTCTCCATCAGCAATCGCGCTATCAACAAATTGACCATCGAACCAGTCATCGCACAAATGATGTTATTACACCTTTCGGTTTAAGTCCGCTACCGGGCTACCTAATTTTTTGATCGGAGAGCCTACATCCAACTTTTGTTTTTATATCGAAATCCATAGAAAATTTTATCCTCATTGTATTCCTAACGCGCCTAAGACGTATAGACAGCAGTAGTTGAGAACTCCAACAAAAAACAAAGTTAAATAAAAGAATGTAGTTTTGTGCAACCGCACATAATTTCCTATTCGGTGATGTAACTCGTATCGTCTGAAAAGGAACCGAGATGTGGGCGACTCGCGTGAAAGTATCAATAACATCTCAGCTGTATCATTATAAGAGCATTTCTTATTATACAACATAATTTTGTACACTTCCAGTTTTATGCGATCGTAGACAATACGATACGTCCCTGTTAACAATCATACCGCTTACGTGACAGATATATATAGTTTTTTTGGCGCCAATTTTAACCATTTTGCAAAGCATTCATTACAATTCAAAGCTTCATGCTTCGGTTTGTCAACCGTGACTGAAATCCAGACCAGGTTCTCGTAATCTACAAATCTTGATGATCTCTCGTCACTCTCGTTTGGAACTGTTGAAGCTATAAACAGAACGATGTAATTTTAATGAGGTTGTAGACATATTTTTTCTTCCCATTAAAGGCTGAATACAAGTTAATTATACATTTAATTGTTATAAAACAAACAAAAGTTTGTCACTTCGTGTATCTTTTGTATCTTTGCCTTTGTTATTGGATTATGTAACTTTATTCTTTCATTTTGCCAATTTGAATTTTATAGACGGTTTTCTAAATCATGTGAAATGTGCCAACGCGTACTTGGACGGTATGGCCGACTATAGTCCTAACTCTGCTTATTCTTATAAAATACACGTATCCAGAAGTGGAACTAGAAATAATAATATTGCTTTGTTATATCTGTAAATGAACGTGAAATAATTAATTCCCTATCATTAATATTAAGAATATATCCAAAACCATAACTATGTAGGTGTCTCTATATTGCGAAATTTCTAAATGTTGATTTTAATAAATAATTAATTTAATATAAAATAATTTAAAGTTAATAATTATGCTATTTGTCTTATGAAGAATAGATTTTGATTTGAAAATGCTGATTCGAAAGCATCATTGACCCGAACGTTAAATGTATTGGAGAGCCTTGGATTATAATTAATACGTATCGGTTGAAACAATTTCATTTCCATTATATTAGCACAATTCTGAATATAGACTAAGAATAAGATTTAAGATTTCCCAAAAACTCTTCTTGGCCTGAAATAGCAGATAATCACAAAAAAATATATAAAGAAGCTTTGTGTCAGTAGCGTAAAATTCAAAATAATCCGCTCATTAATTGTCACGCTAATATTGTTATTATTTCTGTAAAAGTGCTTGAATGTAATTCCCGACGCGGTAGGCAGAGGAGTGTAGTACTCGTCCACGTTTCACAAGTTACATTTAAGTCCCATGGAATAGGTAGTGAGCCTATTGCCATACACCGGGCGCAGGTCCAGACTCCGAGTCATTACTAGAAATTCTAAATTAGAGAAATTTAATAGTACTCGACCCGGATTTTGAACCCAGGACCTCCTGATCGGCAGTCGCGCATGCAAACACTCGATCTACAAGACAGTCAAAGAATGAATAGTGCTGTGAATATGCAAGTGCAGTTAACGTTACGTACTTAAATTGAAAATAATTATAAATATCATGAATATGATCGTATAAAGTTAAATTTACAACATACGACTACTGTAACGTCTGTCGACATTTTGCTTGCGAATCATTACTGCTGATGTTGCTGACCCCATGAAGATCTGTGTAAAGTCACTGTTACCGGTTCAAAAGATGCTAGACAAACTGGCTAGGACTGAACAGGTTTTACAGGTTTATGAAGAAAATCATATCATAATTTTAAACGGAATTTAATTAGATAAATGTACCATCAGGTAACTGTAGTATTTATCATTAATATCAGTTGGCCTCAAGTTTATTTGCTGAAGTATAAATTAACCGAAATTTGATTAGATTAAAGTTTTATCAGGCGGCACAAATATTCATTTTATACTGTGAAACTTAATATCAGGCAGTCTTAAGTTCGCTTGCTAAAGTACCAATTAGTAGGCAAACGATCTCAAGGAAGTTGTCGAACTTCACCAACGCCCTAACCAGGGTTTAACGACTGTTGGCTATTGCTAGCAACCGGTTAAGGTGTAACTGCAGGTGGCACATTTTCACCAGCGTTTCCGTGTTCCACTTGTTACGTGGAGCGGCCGGACCCGGTTGTTATCGTTAGATAACTTCGTCAATTTATAAGAAATAAACTAACCGCTAAATTCACCTAACACGTGTCTGAAATAAGTCGTTGTCGAGTAATAACAGGACTTAGGTTCCTTTCAAATAAATAAATATATCTGCCTTGATATATTGTTTTATAACGAATACTCAAGCATCGTCTTTCCATAAACCAATTGAAATGTAAAATTAGCCGAAAATTGAAATGTAAAATTAGGCGAAAAGATTTAAATACGAAGAAAATTTACTCTGATCGTCGAGCCGGTCTTTTTGAAATAACCATAAGCTTTATAATTTCAGGAAGGGTTTGTGCCCAGCAATGGAACAAAATGTAGCCAGAGCTTCTTGCTTACAATACAAATCTGTTACTAAAAATTTTCCATTCCTCTCTAATCACCGATATGGAAAGTTTTTACTTATCTTTTGTCAAATTGCATTCGTAGTAAGTACACGTGTCACTCAGGTTTAATTGACCGCAATCTGCTCAACATGACGACCAGAATTAATTATATTTGATCGTCCCTTCGCTCTCACTTCGTGTCTTACACCGAGAGCTTTTATATAAATAATTAAATAAAGATAATTTTAATGTGCGGTGTTCCGTAATATTTTACAGCAAATTGTTTACACTGTTACAGGGTGATAAATGACACAATCGTTCTTTAGAATGGTTTGCTCAGATACCTTTCTTACATTGCTAATATGTACATCATAATCATCATTGTCAGCCTATTTCGGTCCACTGCTGGACATAGGTCCCTCCAGTTGCATCCATCTGCAATATGTCCATTGATTTTTTAATTATTTTGATATTTGTGTATTATCAAATAAGTATCATCATGTGACATAGCAAACATAATGACTTTTTGTATTTTAATTGAGCCGGAATTCTTTATGCTTCCTAACACATACAATTTGAAGTCTGGGCGAAATTAAGAAAAACGGCTGTTTACTTTAATAATTTTCAATTTTCGTTTCGATGTAGTTATAAAATTATTTAATTATAAGTACGTGCCTAACTTAACTATGAGCTACTATCACGTTCAAGAGATATATAAAGATAGTATCATTGTAGACAGCCGAAGAAACTGTCAGTAAATGTGCATAATTGTATTCAAGTTTATAACAAATACGATAACATTTCGAAAACACGTCAAACAAAAGTCCATTTAACATTTTAAATGTAACGTTATTATCTAACTGATACATTGATATATATTTTCATGAGATCAATGCCCGTAACTAACAGCAAATTAAAGCAGAATCCGGACCACCAATTCCAGTTATAGATGTTGAAATTCATACACCGCACATTGTTGCTAAGTTTCAACATTATTCTTATTAACAATAAGACTCGTAATAGGTATTTCTTAAATGAAAAAAGTATACCACACAGTTTATGTAATTCTCTTTAACTGGTACACAATACGCCACTGTGTCTGGTAACAGGAAAATTGTGAGATGGAGAACTTTATCGAGGATGAATTTTATTTACTCTCGTTTAAACGATGGTAGAGTTCCTCTGGATTACTAATTAATTGTTTTGGATAAAATTTCAATATTAAAGGATTTTTACTTAGATCGTTAAGGTTATTTTCATGTAACGAATAAACGCACCATATGTTTCGGTATTTTTCCAAGAGAAGAGTTGGAGTTTAAGTTTATAGAAAGATCAAACATGTTGCACCTGTTCAGGTGCAATATTATACTTCTCATCTGTTTCAAATACCTTTTTAAGTAACTATATAAAGTTCTACCAACGCCACCATCTCCGTATCTCCCAAGACCTGTACTTACGCTATGTCACCAAATCTAGAACAGTTCGTTATGCCTCACGCGCAATACAAGGTAGTCAACATTTTTGCTATTAACGAATCGCAACTCTACTACATGTTCAAAACGTAACGAGAAAAAATCCTTTATTTTCATTCATCTCTTGCATCAATTGTGTGTCATAATTACCACAGACAGAGTCAAAATTTAATGACTAATTTGGTCGAAAGCAAAAGTTAAATGAAGTTTAGATAATACCGAAATATACGCGTGATCGTCTATTGTTGGCAAATTGCCTCGCGACGAAAGTTAAAGTTGAGTTACAAATATTTTCCCGGTGAAGATAATTATGAATGCATTAGTTACCGAAGCAACTCAGCGGAGGTGTTCTTGAAATAAAATATCTTAAAAAGTAAAAATATTTTTGCTACGCACCTGGCCAGTGTTATGCAATTTTAACAAGCGGGTACTAGTTAATAATTAATTAACAACGAATTAATATATAATTAATCATTAAGTACCAAACACGCGCGTAATTCTAAGCTTAATAATTAGTATTCATTAAATAGTACTGAGTGTACATATGCGCAAATATACCAAGAATAGATCCAGCGATGATATTTTCCTTTTACAAAGTAATCAAAACTATACAAATCCTTATAGACTTTCTTATCTTATCCGTATAAGAATTATCCATA
Source organism: Microceris miodesmiata (assembly GCA_018245735.1). NCBI lineage: Eukaryota > Metazoa > Arthropoda > Insecta > Lepidoptera > Hesperiidae > Microceris > Microceris miodesmiata. The sequence continues at coordinate 811 of DWEC01001200.1, read as the reverse complement.
ACGCAATGAAAACAAGAGAGCTAAAGTAGCATATGTAAGTGTTGGAGAAAAAACTGACCCGAGCCAAGCCGCCAAACTTGGCTATAATCGGGATATATGAAAATTTAACCAGAGCATAAACCAAGATTGAAATCAGATCAACTTAGACTAAAATGATTTACTCTATAGTTTTTAAACCGGTTTTGACTAGATCAAACTGGTTTCTATCTGAAATCCGGTTAAATCGGTAACACACTTGTATGTAAACATTCAATAAAAGCACATCGGGCATCGACTTCTGCGTATTAGACATAAACGAATTTAATAGCATTTTGTGTGTATAAAAGAAATTAACTCGGGCCAGTCAAATACTGAACTCATACCATCGCGTCTGTATTTCTCCGAGTGGTAATAAAATTAATGCTATTAACACTAATCGGGCACAAATCCAGACTCCGTGCTACTACTTAAAATTTAAAGTTATAAAAACGCAATCATTCTATGCCCAACCTGAGGCTTGAACCCAAATCCTCTTTGACAGCAAGCTTGCTAGACTAAAGACACAGTCAACTGATAATCAGTTGGTGAGCCAACAAACATGAACTCAAAAAGTAATTTATTGATGAATTTTATAAAACAACAGAATCCACCGTATATTAATTCAATTCGTATTAATATAATTCATGATGTCATTTTAATAAATTTGTATTTATTGTTTTTATATATACACAAAATGATGTATAAATTTGCATTTATTACTATACATTGCTCTATACCCGATATAGAAATTGACAAGTGTTTTTTTTTATAGTCACACAGAGGTCATTCACAT
>DWEC01001199.1:0-13931 GCA_018245735.1 Microceris miodesmiata | reverse complement strand
GCCCCGCGGCGGCGTCCGAGGGCAACTCGCCGACGACGGCCGAGAGTTCGGTGCGGACCAGCTCCGTCACCAGCGTCTCCTGCTCCTCCTCGGACAGCGCCGCGAGACGGCCCGCGAGCTCCGGGCCCGCCAATAAAAGCCATAATTTTCCAGTTAGTACAAGTTATACTCATTTGTCACACACAATGAGTTAAGAGCAATTAAATTAACAACTGACCACAAGAAAGAATTTTAAAATATATTTTGCCTATTAACCCTTTGAGGCACGGAATTTTTGAAAATTAAAATACCCACATTGCACAGAAATATTATATCACTGAAGCTCTTTAGTTGTTACCAAAGTTACCAAAAGGCCCTTACCAAGTCGTTACCAAAAGGCCCTTATACAGAAAGTTACCAATTAAAAAAATTCACGAAGATATATATTCCATATTTAAATCATTATTTAAACATTCAGTCCAAAGGAAGTCCAGATATTCTTTCACTAACGGCATCAGTATGGAATGCAAACTTAAGGTCTTCTATCGTGTACCCTCATGTGTACACAAACCCAGATAAATAGTGAACTATTTCAGAAAGATATTTATAAGTTTTAAAAGATATATATATTTTTATTACAATACACGGTAGTGTCTATACAAGACCGTAATATTTATAGTAGACATGACCAAATCAAATAGTAGTACAAACCGTAAACACATGAATACCACGGAAAAACTCCAAACGAAAAACGTACTTTTATGTCACTAACATTTTAACACACAACATTATTAAATATCAAATTCCGAACACTGATCGTTGCAGTGGAATTTATAATTTATACTATTTTTGATTTTCTAAAACTCACTCGAGCACGAAACGACACACTTGACAACTGAATAGTGTTGCGCGAGTAACGAATAAATAAAATTAATAGCGTGGCCACATCCCACTGTTGTCAAATTCAGACTATCGAATTCGCTAACACTTACCGATTATTAATTATTCATACTCCGATAGGTTGATATTCAGCGCTGCTCTGGAGAATAACTCTTTCGATTTCACTTAAATTACAGATATTTCATTTTCAATCTTCCTTAATTTTGTATTTCTCTACATACCTACAATAATTAATAACAAACTCATTCGTGGGTAGCTAAATGTTAAATTACTTTTATTGTTTAGCAGACATTTATAGATAATGTTGCATTTATATTGATATGTCATCACTTGTAACATTAAAAATAATAAAAAATTACTGTTTTATCTTCTGAAATGCAAATTAAATGTAACGCTGAAGTAACATGTGTAAATAAAGTGTGGACAGATCATAATTAGGTCTTTAGGGTATTAATTGTCCCATTATCTACTCTTTCATCATTTGACTTTTTGATTACCTATATTGTTTCTGGTACTATTTTTGTACATTATGAGGTCTACGCTACATATTTATTTTCTAAAAAAGCACGATTGCTACTAGTTTATAAAATGCTTGCTGACGTACTAACAGTGTTACAAGTAATAATCGTTTGCTAGAGGTAAATAATATTTTCATAGAGATATTATATATTGAGTAGGGGAGCCAGCTGAATGAGTCCATAGAAAAAAAAGAAAGAGCAAATGAGGCTACCTATCTCTCTGTCTGTTTCTATTCGCGCACTCATAGATAGCGCTATCGTGTGTTCATTAAGTAATTTAAAAAAAGGTTGTTCTTTTGCTGCGCATGTGTCACTAGTGAGGTTGAGACAGAGATAGGGTATTGCGATCGTTTCTCGCCGTTGCCGCTTACAGGCAGCCGTATGCCTATAACTGTATCTCAATGGATATTTTATTATATAAACAACATATAGTTTCTGTAATAGTAGCAGATTGCCTGATAACATTATGGGTTAGGAATATAGAAATTTTAATACAATTTTTTTTCTTTGAAGTTGTAACATTACGTCAGTAATTTTTTTGGCAGTTTTAACTTTTTGTTGCTATTTTGACGAAGAACGACCACACACATTCATTCAATCAATCAGTAAGTAGGTAGCTAACAAATAGCGCCGTATTTTACGTTAAGCCTAATACCGCGTCCTTAAGCCGTTAATAAATATAATTACTTTGCTCTCCTTTAGAAATGGCATTTTTGACTTAGGAATTAATAAACTTCACAATTTTTTTTTTCTAAATATTTCTCAGTCAAAAATTTTCCGTAAATTTGTCGATAGACGAGTTGTCAGCTTTCATGCTCTATGACAATTGAAGCACAGATAAAACAATATTATTTTACTCAATAGTTTATTGAAATAAAATTATTATAAGTTAGTAGTTTTGAAATATCATTCGCTATCGTCCTTTTAAAAATGTTATTTGCTTACTGGTCAACAAAATTATGAGGGAAAACGAGGAAACATTTATTATTTTATGATATTGAAACTACTTGGCATCTCACTACGAAATGATCATTACCGTAAATTAAGGTGAAAATTCTTTTTATACACAGACCAGGTTAACGGAAATTTTGTCACGGCAAATAGTAATTTAGCAATGGCATATCTTTTTGATGTGCTACTTTTGAACGTGTCATAGAAATCATGTGTTTCAGCATTGTTTCGATGCTGCATCTCACTTGGGACTATTTATAATGGATATCAACGATAAGAATTAAGCATTTTAGTGAACGCAGTATCGACAGATTTAAAAGCGAAGCGAAGGTGAGACAAAGAGTGCCATCCCTCTATCAATCTGTTTACCAGTATAGAATTTACATTTAAAAATCCTCAATCGAATCTCTTTTTAAATTTGGCTCCATCCAACTCTTAGCTACTAAAACATGAAACATCAAGGTTATAATCATCCCAATAGGCACCTTACTCTTCATCGTGAAGTTTCCGAAAGACTCATAATTTCGTCTTAAGCGCAGGACACTGCCACGTATTATAAATGCCAACTTGAACACAAACTTTGATAGAGTAGAGACTTCAAATTGATACTTACATCATACCCACTATGAATATTCAAAATTCAAATAGAATTGCCAATTTGGAGCACTACACACACACACCAGCAAAGATCATGAAGATGCAGATAGTAAGTATGATAATTTAATAAACACTTATATGACTATCATTATCACCAAAAAGATCTTCGTACTTTAAATAAAACGGCTGTTTTTTTATTATTTATTATTATCTAATACATATAAGAGATTAAAAAATCTCAAAAATTCGTCTAGTTCTTACATACCTACATAACTACAAAACAAAAGCTAGTTTAACATGACAAACATCTATATGCCGATAAACATATTTGCCTTTAATTATAACATTAGTTTGCTACTGTTACAGCTATTGATTAATCAATGATTAACTTTTATAAATAGGTATGATAATTTGCAATAATTATTAACATTTAAAAATTAACTATCTTGAGAATAGTGTACAGGCAAGGAAAATTAGTTGTAGCAACAGTTGCGATTACTGAATATTTTTTGAGACTTGAAAAACAAGAATATTTTTTGAGACTCGAATCCATTTTGAGATATTTGATTTATTTTAAAGGATTATTTATTATAGGAATAAAAATTAAAACGTTAGAGCATCAAATATTCTTTTCAATTCACTTTTGCGCTACATCGAGTTCAAAATATTTGGACAAACAGCATTTTTACGTTATTGGATCTTTAAAATAACCGTAAATTAGCTTTTGCAAATAGGGTAAATCAGTACTTTCATTGTTATAACAATAGTAATAACAAGTATATACCTACATTTAAGGAACGATACATTTTATGTGTCTTCATTAGTAATTCGCTTTTCATCATGTCCTTTACTTTCCAATCGTAGTTCAACATGACAGGACAATAACATATCAAATTATGTAAACAGCACCTTTAATATGTGCGTGCCGTTATTATATAAGCGATTTTCAGATAAAACAATATTTTTTTTTAATTGTGTTTTTAAAATAAAAAAAAAAATCAAAAGTACAATTTTTCTATGTAGAAAACCAAATTTTTACAAATGTAAAAAAATATCCGTGGACATTAAGAAACGAAATGTGTGGACATTAAGAAACGAATTATTTAGGAAAGTGCATCTAAAAAACTTAAAAGTCTTGCATCGGCCTAATTAGAAGAACTTAGTCTAGTGTGTATGTAATATAAGCAGTTATCAATGCAGTCCAATATTATCTTAATCTTAATATTCTAAACTAATACTTTTTTTATAAATTTATAATAATAATTTGACTAAACAACAATAAAGGTGTTAGGTACGCAACACATACTTATAATATACGACAAATGATTGTATTGACAATCATACAATGTTATCTATGAGTAAACATATTTCCAGTAAAATAAGGTTCGAAAAGAGTCATCGTGTACTTACATTAATTTTGTAAATGAGAATTATGTTATTTGTGGCATGGTTGGTTTATTCGCCTTGAGTTTTCTACGTATTGTGCGTTAAAGGTAGCGTTGCGTTAGCTTATATGTAGTTTATAATCAAAACGAAGTCATGTTGCGAACCGATAGTATTATCATATATGAGCGTGTATAATAATAACGAAAGTTAATTCTCTTTAAAATATACTAAATGCTGTGCAACTGTGAAGAGATCATTGCACTAGAAATCAAATGAGACTGAAATGCGAATGCAACACTGTATGTAGACTGTAATCATCATCAGCTTTTAGATGGCCACTACTGGACATAGGCCTTCCCCTAATCGGCGCCACTCCTTCCGGTCTTGGGCCTTCCAAATCCAGCAGTTTCCCGCTGTCTTCTTCAGGTCGTCAGACCATACGAGGAGGGCGACCTACGATCCTTTTAATGAGACGTGGACGCCACTCAATGACCTTTCTTCTCCAACAGGTGAGCTATTTTTGAGAGCTATGTCGGTGACCTTCGTAATAATAAGAAAGGACTGGCAAATAAATAAATGGTACATAATGCCTCCTTTACACGTTGGACCAAAGGCGTTGGGCGAAAGTATGGGACTCTTGACGATCGCTGATAACACATTGGCGTAGTCATTCTACATTAGCAGCTCGATAATGGTGGAGGTGGATATTTCGCAGCTGCGGCAATACATTTATATTTACACAGCACGTTCATTTTTCTAATTTAGTATGTCTACTAGTATCTAGGGACATAGAGCATAACACGGATCATGGAACTGTACTATGCTCCTCTGCGTACGCCTTTGAAGAATACTCGTGTTGGTAAAAAAATATACTTTGTATAGTTTCAAATTATATGCCTGATGAAATCAGTATATAGTTCATGCCTACTCTCTAATTTTCCTCAAGTGCTTAATTGATTTGTGCGTAAAAACCCGACATTTATTCGAATTCGACACCAACGTACACAAAATAAGTCTGAACACACGTTCGCCCAAAGCGTTCCCCCAATGAGTACAAACACCATAATATGTATGTCCATTTTCTCCTAAAATGCAACTAGATAAATTAATATCATATATGATATTCCACGTGTATTTGTACAGCAATGTAAGTCTTTAAATTATATCATTTAGCGTGTATTAACTATATGTATTTCTTTTGCATGCTTCTCAGATAATAATTCAGGATTTTCTACGTTCATATAACCCGTGCTGCTCCGTAACCTGCAAAAATTTACATGTAATTAATTTTTTTTATCGGAGTAATCATTGTCATTATCCTCCCAAGTCCACTGCTGGACATAGGCCTCGTCTGGGGCGATTATATTCATAATCTCCACGCTGAGCATACAGGTTGAGCATCGCATAGCTTCTCGCATTGCCTCCGCTATTGCCCGTCGCCCGTCAGGGCGTTTAGGCACGTCTAGGTAGGCCTCTCTATACTGCGATCTGACAGCGCAATGAAACCAGTAGAATATGTTCATATAGTATTATTCTTCGTAATAACGTGTAAAATAACCAATAAAAGGAGGCATCTGGTCTGGTTAGAGTGAATGTCAATAATTCTTTAATAATGTTTAGTTTTATACAACTAAGTAATGTGTTAATTATTTTTTTTACTTTAACTTAATATAGTTCAGTCCATGCTTACTGCACACTCACAGGACACAAGATAACGTTCAAGCTTAAAAACTGCAGAGCATAATGCACAACAGTAATAGAAATCGCATACTAATAGGAAAGCACAAAAAGGTAAGATTGAGATTTTTTTTGTAAACGCTCCATTATGTATCAGACATATTTATGACTAACTATTTATCGAACACTTACACTATTGCATCGACATTTCAATCGCTATACCACGATATAGTTTTCTATACCATATAAGACAACTAAATAACACTCAAACCATATTAAATTACTCATGTAGACCTGCCCAAGTATGTCTATATTATGATGTTGTTTCCAAGGTATTTAAGTTTTGTCATGACAAGGGATTCCCCAAAGGTAGAGCTAAAACATTCCTTCAACATATTAGCAACCCCATTTTTGTTTCAATTAAGCGACGATGACCATTTATCATCACTTTAATACAAAGAAGATAAATGACGTGCATAGTGTAGAGCCAAACAAATCAATATCAAGGAAAAAATAAATAGATTTTTTATGTTCATTAATTATAGTTCTTTTGGAAATAATTAAATATGTAGGGCTTTCAAAATCATTTTATCACTTCATGTAACATTATTATATGGATACATGCAAATTTAAGTTTATAATAATATCACACAAAATGTGCATGTAGATTAAAAAATGGCATGTAATTTTCTAAATGTAGATATATGGATAGAAAACCTATTATCGTTTATACCACATATATAATATGAAAAGTATAGAAACATACACCATAATAGTAGCCCCAGGCATTAGTGTTTGGATTAGATCAAGGATTAAAGTAACATCAGTATGCTACTGTGCCTATCTTATACAAAATAACAATTTACTTTATAGGGACATTATTTTAAGAACCCTGTCATAGAAGAACTCAAAGTCATATGTTGTAGCTCAGGGTTTCAGACATATTAAATATGTAGTTCAAATACCCAATAATAAAGGGTGTTTCCTACAATGTTGCATAATTTGTCAAGTTACATAAATTAATAACTTTTGAGGAACTTTGGGTCAATAAAATTATTAAAAGTCATGCTCAGTTTACAACTATGAAGCCAGTAGGTACATAGGTAAGAAATCATATGCATTATCAGCATTACAGCACATTAATTCAAACAGATGCATTGTCACTATTACTGCAATAAGAAGAACATTACTAAAAGCACATCGATCTATCTACTCACATACGTTGTCTGGTGACTCTGATAAAATGTATTTTATGGGTGATATACATTAGAGCGCACAGGCCCAGCCCCAAGAATAATGACACACCAACCAGCGACATAATCTGAAAATAACATGAAACATTTTCAAAACTTACCTAATAAAAATATAAAATGAAAAAATAAATACATAAATTGAAAATATAAATAAATTTTAAGAATGTCATTTATTAAATTAAAATTTAAGATTGATAGAGGTAAGGTAATATAATGAATATATTCTGGCAAATTATTATCTCTCCTATTACCACCATTCTGTTGATCGACTACATGTGAAAGTCCTGGTATTAAGTTAACATCCAAGAGTTCATTACCTATACACACAGGTAATGCCAGAATAAAACAAAAACTACCGCAACCAATATTAATAATTAACGACATGGAATAGATTATGGAACAAGGAATTTAAATAAATACAAATTTAGTTTTGTAGAAAACTTGAAAAGTGGCTTCTAATTAAATGCAAATCAGTTTTAAGGCTAATATTTCCATAACAATTGCAGATTTTAGTAGAACTGAAATATTTTGTTCTGTCTGCAAGAGCTAAATACAAAATGTATGCCCTGGCAAATATTTCAGTGCAGATTCATTAAAAATGCAATAAAATGTTCATTTTGTGTAATTTCTAGTATTTGGCCTAAAAACAGTTTTTTAATTATTGTGCAATCTGATTAGTGATTGCAATTTAAGTTACCACTTTCATGTTTTCAATATTTACGTATAATAAAACAGTGCCAATAACAGTTACTACTATATATTAAAATATTTCATAAAACCTTATTTCATTCACAAACAAATTTTGTGAATCATTTAAAACTATTGTGTATGTTTTTATAAGGACAATAAGTACTTTTATATTGTATACTGTGTCAATTAAATGTCAAATTATTTAAATAAACTGTTAGTAACCATTAGTTATATAATAAGTAATTGTTATTATTTACACAGAAAACAAATCCTTCTTCACCTTCTTGCCACATTCATATTCCCATTCGACACTCAACAGATTTTCATACAGTCTGATAAATCTTTCAATAGGACATTTTTCACCACAGTGAGGTATGTAAAGAATAGAAGGTTCGGTCACTTCTGACGAATTCTTGTAAGAGATCCTAATGTAAAACGTGTTGTTCGATGTATCTGGAAATTTGAAAATATTAAGGATTAATATCGCATTTTTTAATTTTAATAGAGGATTTAGTTGCATATTTACTTTGTTACCTTGAATCAAATCGAAGAATACAGTTGCTGTGTAGCCAGGACAATTTCCGTCATATAAACCCAATCCAGATAAGACATTACCAATGGTAAAATCATGACCACTGTAGACTGACAATTTTAAAGTACTTTTCTTAGTAATGAAGGCAACCATTTTTGATACAATTTCTTTTAAGAGTGGTCCAACCATTAAACGTGCCATTAGAGGTGTAGCTGTGGGTGTAACGAAACTGAAAAGAAAATATTGTAAAGTACAGGGGCCCTTTTCTGTAACTACAATTTTTAATTAGTTGACTACACTTATCTGGAAACTACTACTACAGTACTACACTCATCTGGAAATACAGGTATGGGGTTACATATGAGAGTGAAAACCTTACCTATAACAAGCTGGTTCCCGCATTTTTTGAGGATACACTGCATGGGTCCAGTTTGGTAGTGTAAAATTATACAATTCTTCTATGTGCAGTGTACTGTAAATGTCCACAATATCTTCATAGTCTCGAATTTTTCGCCCTGTATTAGTTGTGAGATAACTGAAACCAATAAGTTCATAATAGGATAACCAGGTATTATATTTTAACACTATCATAATAAATTTCATTTGCATTGAGCACAAGCTTATCACAGGAGCAAAACACAGATATTAAGGCAATACTAAATTTGCAGATAGGTCCATAAATTTTTTGTCTCATTATAGCATATGCACCGCAAATATTTTCCCTCTTACAACACAAATTTTAATAATATATAATAAATGTTCTGAAGTATGACATTAATATTAACAGAATATTCTAGAAGATAAGGGTGTGGATTACATACTCCATAATAACATGATAAGATTTAAGCTTCTTCTTATATGCTGGAGTTTGTGTGTAACGGATTTTCTCTTTTTTATAAGCCATGCAACTTTTTTTCATAGCTAACACTTCATCATCATATTCCGGCTTGGTGTGCACTGGTATTGGTTGCCACAACAATTCGGGATTCCAGATAGAGTTTCCAGTTGGCGGATACATACCTGTAATTACAATAAACACCAGATTAATTTTAAAAGTAAAAATGTTCCACTAAACAATCTAACAGACATACTTGCATACTGACCAAAGTACTATACTCTTCAACCTAGTTGAAGTGACATATACACTAAGAAGCTCAATATATAAATTTGATATGATGCATAATATGTATGTAATGTTACAATACAATATGCCATTCAATTAAATTTCACTAAAACATTGCCAACAACACAATAAACTTAACTAGCCAGCAACAACCACAAGACACATGCAATTGATTATTATTGACAGCAATAACCATCTCTCACTAGCAATCAACAGTAGCAGACTAATGCTATGCAACATAACTATGACATGAATTACAGCTACAATATTAACATTGAGACTAGAGCACTAAAAATGTATATACTCTAATGCTCTAGTAGCATTGGAAGTGTTTAATAGACACAGCCTGGATATTTATTTTAATAAACTTTAATTTGTACATCTCGATTTTTAGTAATAAATGTTAACATGTTCCCTTGATGAGTGTAGTACAATAAACTCATTCAAAAAAGTTTAGTTTGTTAATTCCACATTAATGCAATGAGATTAAAATCAGATCATACTTAATTATGGGGTTTCTTACTGTTTTAGTACTAAGCCTATAAAAATTGCACTAAGGTTGGAATCACATTTGTATGTATCAATTCTCATTTGGTTCAGTAAATCTAGTGACATATACACATCATGATATAAAGAGAATGCTATATGAGTGGGAGTTCCATCATATCATCATTTAAGTATCCCAGCCACTTCCTAGTCAAATTGTTCAATTCTACAGGCAATCACAGTACATTATTTTCCATCAGATGTTATGAGACTTGCATATACATCTTTTCTCATCTGCTTTCTTGAAGGAACTTAAAAATACTATTTTTATTTACGCTTCTCCATCATATATTCAAATCTGAGAATGGAACAGTTTCAGAAATAATGGTTTCTGTTCAAAAATACTAATGAATTGAGAATTGAAGCGACAAATTGAATTTTAACCTAATAGTCTTAATGTATTGAATAGTTCAATATTATTTTTGTTGTAGTTGGTAAAATATAAATTGCTGGCTGACGTGGAGATTATGATGATATGAGATTATTCAGGACAGATGATGTAATGTTTTAAAAATGTGCACCAGTGCAGAAGGTACTTTCAAGTGCAAGCTTGTGTAATGCAATGTCATGCAGTGTTTCACATTAACTAAATCAAGACACCATGTTAAATGTATGATAAAAAATCACAGTAAACACTGTTGAAACTGCATGAACGAATTAGTTTCCATTATAGTGAAATTGAATTTTTTTATCACAACATAATTTTCTTCATGGGCTGAGAAAATGTATGTGCAATATTGGTTGAGGTAAAGTTGATTAGTTTTTTCAAACCAAAACTTATTTTTGTAATAGTGACTATAAGTGAGTGCTATGCATAAACTCACCAGCTAAATTGGCTTGCGCAGACATTAATGTGCGGTCAACATCAGTGGACCTAACATAGATCTCCGCAGGATCAAATTTCGCCGAAAGAATGTTCTAAGACAAAAGAAAGTCATCTGTTACTGTGTTTGAAAGTTAGGGTTAAAAATTAAACTGAAATATTTAATATCAATTAAAAATTAAACTGAAATATCTAATAAATTCTATTTCTGTCTAATACCATTATGGCCTATTTTAAAATAAAAGTTATGATTAATTTTTTGATTATATTCTTTTCAAAATTGTGACCCCTTATTTTATAATATAATGTTATATTGTAACGGGCCATATAGAAACAAGATACATGCATGGCAGCACTTCACACTGCAACATGATAATAATATGAGATGCAACAAAGTGGGTTTTTGTTAATTTGCAGTTTTAATTCTCTATGTATTGTGTTACATTGTAATAACAAACAGAAGTGATCGTAAGTTATTGTCATGTATGTTATCATATTAATAATCGACCCATTATAATTCCACTATTGAAATATGGGTCGAGTATTGAATTTGAGAGGGCGAAGGGCTTAGTCTGCCACGCTGGGCAAGTGCGGGTTGGCAGACTTCACACACCTTAGAAAATATTTTTTTTTCCTATAAATTCTAAGGTATGCAGATTTCCTCACGATGTTTTCCTTCACTGTGTAAGTGATATTTAAATTTAAAACGCATTTTTGTAAAAGGTGCGCGCCATGGATTTGAACCCAGAGCTCCGCAGTGAGAGGCTGAATTCTTAACCACTAGGCTATTACTGCTTTGTATATGTTATCATAGGCCTGAGAAAGTGGAATCAGATTGGTTTCAGATCATAGTGGATTGTAAAATAATGAATAAGTAAAATGGTCAATTTAAGCTGTAATACCTTAGTGTAAAGCCCTAATTAGATTTTGTATTCTGTCTTCTTGAACAGTCTAACCAGAAATAGAAATATAGACATATATAGAAGTCTGCAGAGAAAACATTTGGCCAAAAATGACAATCAGGTTATCAAAAAATGAAAATAAGTTACTGAAGAGGATATTTTATGGAGTCTTGTGCTGAGAGGTATTCGGTTCACACTACAAACCCACTGTGCTATTCGTGTTTATTTGTAACTGATTAAGTTACTATAACCGTATTACATTTTGTGCCTGTATTATGGTTAATGGCACCCACATATGACGCTATAACTAATGATAAACTAGTTGATAATTATATTTTTCCAACATATTTTTTTAATTCAGACTGTACACTTACACATTATTTCACAGTTTCTGACAAACTACAAGATGAAAAAAACACAGGAAATGTTTTACATTTCATATTTTTCTAAACACTAGACTAGACTGCCTTGTTGGTCAAGTGGTTGCAAGGGTGGCTGCTGATGGGGCGGTACTGGGTTCAAATCCTGGGTCAGGTACTATTGAATGTTTCTAATTTAGAATTTCTAGATGTTACTCAGCCTGGAATCGTGCCCGGAATTTGGTAATAAGCTGACCACCTATTTCATGGGACTTAAACATAACTGATGCAACATGGGAGTGTACTACTCTCCTCTGTCTACCACTTCGGGGATTATAGGCGTAATGCTACTCTTTTTTATCTTTTCCAAAAACGTTTTGCTCATTCTATGTGAGATTGTTATAGTAAACAACAAATTATATAATACTGTTTTCACAGGAGAAACATATGAATGTATGGAACTCTACTGCCTACCCCTTCAGGGATAATGGGTGATACACTTGTTATGTCATCAAAGATACAGTATTGTCATCTGATGGTCAATGTAACCTTGTTGTCATCCTCATTCAAATATTACAACTGTGTTTCTTACCACAGAAATAAGTTACAACATATCATATTTTGGCAGATTTATCTGCTTATGATCACGGAAACCAGACTGAAAGATTCATATATAGTTCTCCTTGAACTAATCACATTACAAGCCATTAAAGTGTGGACACATGAAAAATTACCAGTATTAATCGATAATACATGACCACACTCAATGTTAATGTTCCAGGTGACATTTTTAGCACTTTGTACATCTAAAAATTTTTTCACAGAATTATTCATGCATCAAATAAAAATACTTTGACTTTGACTGCCGCGTTGGTTTAGTGGTTCCAAGCGCAACTGCCCATCAGGAGGTCCTGGGTTCAAATCCCAGGTCGGGTACTATTGGATTTTACTAATTTAGAATTTCTAGCCTCACCTAAAAGGCAATAAACTGCCTCGTTGGTTCTGTTGGTTGCAATGCACCTAATTAATAATGAAACGTAAATGTAACTGGTGAAACATGGGAGTGTTCTGCATTCCTCTGCCTACCTCTTACGGGATTACAGGGGTGATGTTATGTGACGTTACATAGATAAAAATAAAATGGGGCACATTTATGTCGTACTATGGAATAGGTGGTGAGCCTATTGCCATGCATTGGGCACATATCCATACTCCGATCCACTACTAGAAAATCTAAATTATAAAATTTTGTAGTGTTCGACCCGGGAATCGAACTCAAGACCTCCCGAACGGCAGTCGCACTTGCGACCAACACGACCAACAAGGCGGACAATTTAAATTGTTATTTTTTTAATAGTACAGTTAATCTGAGAGGTTGATATTAAACAGAATTTATAGCACCTATTTTTATATTGAAATAGGACAGTGTTTGAACTCATTTACTATTGATTAGAAAAAATATAGTAAGAATATTTTGATATTCTGAATTAAATTGCTTAGCCATATATTAAACTATGGAGAGCACTATCTGTACTGTTGCTAAACATCACCAAATCATATTTAATCTTAGTATATAAAAATGAATGTTTGTCTGTATGTTATCGATGAACTCAAAAACTTCTGTACCGATTATTATGAACATTGGTATATATATGTATTTTTCTACGGAGAAGGTTTGTATAATATGCTCATTGA
>DWEC01001198.1:0-13934 GCA_018245735.1 Microceris miodesmiata | reverse complement strand
CTGAAACGATGTACAGCAGTTACATATTATCGATTTAATAAAAAGTGAATTAAAACAACTGATTAGTAAGATAAATGGAGAGTCATCTAAATCCATGGTAGATATAGCTCTACGCATTACTTATATATAATTTCTGAAACGAAATGGATTCGACGGTTTTGGCGCCAGAAGGTAGCGAACGGACTGAATTACTTGGTCATTAATAACATGAAATATGGCTTAATGTAGGCTTAATGAACGTAAATGTCCTACTCCACACCCTGTACTTGTATATTGTGCTTATCGATGTATAAATATAAAATATTATAATTGACATGACCTTTGATTAATATGTGAAAAAAAGCCTAAATTTAGAATACTTAATTGAATCTAGTACATACAAGCATAGCCGCGTTCACAGCTAGTGTAGTATAAAATTCAAATCCTTTTAATGCATTCAGTAGGAGTTCAGACTTTAAAATAGACCTCGTTATAAGTTTAAGATGAACGCAAATCTTTATGGTAATGGCCATTATCGCTGCGGTTACAGATTCATAATAAAATTATGTCCATGCATTTGGAAAATAATGTCGTGATATTATTTTCAAGTTTTCACGTGGCGCGCCACGTGACCCACCACCTTGTCAGAAATTCATATCAATCTTATTTCACTTTCATTAGACTTTTCACAAATATACTCTCTGTGGTGTATTCCTTACATAATTTTAATATTTAAAAGGTTTTTTCGAACAATGTAGGAGCTGGATTACGTAAAATGCACAATCGTTAACCGAATAGCGATAGGTCATCGAACTGGGATAGGTATTCGAACCCAGGACCACTCAACCAGCGAGACAGTCAAACATCATCGTCATCATTAGCCTTTCTTAGTCCACTGCTGGACATAGGCCTACCCAAAAAGGGGTTTTATACCCCTAATCTCCACGCTGGGCATGCGGTTTGGAGATCGCAGGGCACAGCTTTTCGCACCGCCGACGCTGCTACCCTTTACTCCACTGCTGGTTATTCGATTTCTTCTTAACGTCAGCGTTTTAATTTTAATGTCAACATTTACATTTCGTTGACGTCCAACTTCCTCATGTCCGATTACAAAATTTGCTGTCCGTTAATTTAATTTTTTCAATCGCAATATCATCCGACATTATCGCGCGTGTAATCAGAAACACGGCCGATGTGAGTGCAATGCGTTTTCACCGAAAAGAGAATATATGCCGATGAAATAAACCTATCGAGTCACTTAGTATTCACGGCCATGTCGGATTATATAGGTAAATTGCGACATTTTAAAGCTTGTAGTTGATATCAAAACATCGATTTGACTGTTCACAATTACGGTACACGGGCGGGCGCCCGCAGAGCACGTACTGCCATCTCCGTCTAGAATGTTAATTTCATAGGTAGTTACGTTATATTTGGCCTGTTGTTATCCACTAACCACATTGTACTGCATATTATATATTGACCCTCATCGTGTACTCTCCCTCCAACATTTCTTCATCGAAACAACGTGTGACCGATCGACATACGAGCATCTAGAGCTCTTTTCACACTGGACACGGAATCCGTAGGCCTGCGACCGAGTTTATGCGACACGCACTAGTTTTATTACCCTCATGTTTCTAAATGGCCCTCATTTTGTTTCAACCAAATTATTTATATTATACTGCATGGACAGATCGTTTCCCAATCGCTTGTTGACCTAAAAAGCATTTATTTTGTGTAACTCAGTGGAGCGTTGACAAAATAATGCTGATGGTATCGATGCGACTCGAATTGTCATACGGACGTTTTGATGCGTAATCATTTAAGTGAAATATTTATGAATTATTCAAACAACGACTATTATACCATTTCTCCGTCTCTCTCTCTCTCTCTCTCTCTCTCTCTTCAGTAAATTACTTAGGAACGTGATCCCATTTAAGTCCATCTAGCAATACACTTCTGATCTGACCAACGCTTCGAATCCCTTTTGGCCTTCGAACTTACCGGTATGTACCAGTCGTTCCAAACTGTCTGATTTTTGCCTGTCCTATATCCGAAATATTTGATAACGCGACTCATATTGGCTGATTTTTATTCATATTTCGTACAAAACATGTTACTGAACGTTTGTTTGCTCGAAGAAAATACAGGAATTGTAGTTGTACTTTAACTCTAGTATAAAATTACTAAATAGTAATATTATAAAGAAATGTTGGAAGAAATAAGTCCAATTTACCAATATCGTTATTTGTACTTTATGCTCCTATACAAAAACCGCGTTGTTACACTGTAAGAACAAAAATATTCTTACACTGCGCTTGCATTTCACATTCTTTTTCCTTACATTTTAAAAAACAAAACAACACATCTCTTCAGTTAAGTATTAATAAATTTACTATAGAGTTGGCTCGTTCAATTAGGTACGAGTCTCATCGATAACAATTAAATAAATAAAAAGCATATAAAATGTCAGAGCGACAATAAATTTCCTCTATTACCAGTGCCACTGTAATTTAACTCTAATTGATAGTTTGTTTTAAATCGATCCAAAACTTACCACAATGAAGTGAATCATACCGGATAGGGCGACCATGTTGGAGAGAAACGACCTCCACACAGCCAACTACGTATTTATTTTTTTTAAATATATTTGTATTGATTGTGATGGTACTTATTAGGTGAGGCCTATGTCCAGCAGTGGACTGAAATAGGCTGATGACGATAATGAAATGCTGTTAAATTGAAACCTAATTGTTGATGTTCATGTAAACTTCTGTCTTATATATAAGCATTTTAATAATAACAATAATGCAAAAGCATTTAGCCCAATTCATAGGCCGTTTTCAATAGACCCAAACCTTACCACAGCAAAATGGATCATAGCGGTTAGGATGACCATGTTGGAGGGAAAACCGCCTCAACAGATTTGTATTGTTAAATTGTGTACATGATCTTTGAAACAGTCAGATAAACGTTATTTTTACATATCATCATTTTTATGATAACAATAGTATTAAACATTGTTCATTACAATAAGAAAAAAAAAAACGAAATTTCTTTTTAATTCCAAAGACAAGAAGAGTTGGATTCCATTAATTTTCCAGCGATGTAATGACGACATGCGATCAGCTCGGTCGCAGCGTTGGCATTACGGTGTACAGTTGTTAAGATGTTGATATACGTTGGTATAGAGCTCGCCCAATTATCTTATTAGTAGCCAATTTATCGCTCGTCACATTAACATACGGATGGTGCACACTCACACGAAACCATCAACGGATTAAAAAAATGAAATAAATATGTCATATCGTTCAGCTGCGTATATTAATGACTAATTGATTACGTATTATTAACGCTTGTATTTCTCCGAGGGTAGGCCGAGGTGGAAGTACACTCCCTCGTCCAAATAAGTTATATGTTCCATTATGTTAGGTTATTGTTAATATTATGAAAAAACAGTTTCTTAAATATATAACAGAGAAAATAATAGTTTAGAAATGTTAGTAATTATTCTGTTTTTAAAGCAAGAATTTTCGTCAGTTGAAAATATTATCACCTAATCTAACAGTTAAAGGGTAGTTAGTCAAGTGTTGTAGATGTCAGATTCTAACTTCGGAGACCCGGGTTCGAATACTTGGCATGCATCCTTTATCGTTCCACTGTTGGACAAGGGTCTCCTTTCAGAATCAAAAGGATTAAAAAGCCCTTGTTCCCCATAAAGACCAAGAGCGTGTTGGTAATATCACTTACAATAACGGAAAAAAATAACGTGACGAAAACCGCAAATTTGTGAGTTGTCCCAAATTCTTACAATACGTGAAATGATTGCTAAATTGCACTTGGGCAACGTAGTCGACTCTTATTGTCCTATTTAGTTAGAAAGATCTGTGTTTAACAATGAAACAATAAATTGTTCGTGATTATGGTGATGTATCATCATTAAATTAAATGTTTTTGGTGTTCAAATGTTTTCGGAGAAATAAACTGTTTATCTTATATGACTAAGACCTTTGAGCATTTTAAATGTTGTACTAATATAGGAACGTAATAAGTATTGTAATAACTAAATATTAATTCATTATCGTTAACGACATAATATCATATATTGCAACGCATAGAACGTAAAATAATTAACTAAAGGGCAAATAATTAATTATACAATTTTAGTGCTTTTAATTGAATAACACACAAAAGGACTGATCCACGTATCTCAATATAGTATTTTTCTACATATTTTATTACATTAACCATGTGTGTAACTCCGTTGATTACAAAATGTATTATTATTAATTCACTAGGACAATATTATAGATTACTCTTACGTGTATTTTTTTGCTCAATTATTTTCGTTATTACATTATTAAATAGCAAGGACGTGAATAACCTTGATATTAACATTTCACATAAATGTGAAAGACATAACAAACAATATGCAATAATTATGTTCAACGCAAACGAGCACATACAAAGTGGAGTGTAAACCGGGGACAATGGTTCCGTCTCGTGCGGAGCGTCACCAATAATTCGCTTATGCCACTATCTGCGGGTCAATAATTTCTCATGAAGCGCGACGGTTTGTCACACAAAATAACGTGTTTTATCGCCGAGAGCCGCCGCTAAATGTTTTACGGCAATAACAATAAAGAAAAACAAAAGCATATTGTCTCCTCTTTCCGCACTTATTTTCTTACGAAAAGAAAGACAATCGCCCGGTTTTATTAATATTTATTCCTCGTCCCCCGAAATACTTGACCTCGCGTATTTGAGAGTAAAGTTGTTGATGGGATGTCCGTTTTACCGCCACAACTATCTGTCATCGGCCGTAAATATGAATAATTCGAGTATTACGTACGTCATTGTGATTCAAATGTAACGTTCGGGCGTCGACCTCCGCGAAGTTCGAGATGAAAAAATTGATTTCGTTTACTCTATTATACATAGAAATATTATTTCAAATGAAATTCAAGCTTGAGCGCGCCATCTGTTTCTGATAATATTTTCATATCAGCCACTGCGCCCCGCTCAGTGACCGTGATGCTGGGAACAAGTAAGTCTCTGTCTACTTCTGTGAACCTCTGATTGCCATCGCGCCGAGCGCAACTCGCTGTCTTCATGTTCTCATAAATCGATAAATAATCCCTTATTCCCTGAATCCCGAACGTACTAGCATATTTCTGAATTAATGCCACGTCCACGCATAAGAGATTCTGAGTGAACTGGGTTAAAAATATTCAGTTGTCTGTTTACTATTCACTGACACGATTTTAGGGCCGAGTATTAGAGGATGCCAATTAACATATTCCTATTAGTAACGAATTCACGTATCCACGATAAATTGTGTAAGGAAGATATATCATAACTGTTCTAATGAAATATTACCGAAATATGTTTGATATTCAAATAGCAGTGGGGACTTCCGCTGGGAACGCAGTGGGCCCCCGACGCATCGTCGGATCTCACTCGCACAAACACTCGTATTTTACTGCTACAACCGATCTGAATAATAACACGCTACATTAGTTTCCCATTATGCCTTCGAGACAATAAAATTTGCCCAATTTTACGATCACATTAATAATTTTATGAATGGAAGCAAACGTTTTAAAACCTTAAATGCCCGATGCGAGTAAAAAGTGTATGAGGTCGAATGAGGTCGTTTCGTTTGTTGAAGTGCTAAAAGTAATAAGATGTTGTAGCCGGGCAGGGGTAGTGTGATCGTTCAGCGGCGCTGGACGAACCAGGGTCAAGCGTGGCTGGCGCTGGCCGGAAGACGACCCGTTCCCAGCGTATCGCTTGCACTCTACCGGATGCTGACTCCTGTCTTGCTATAATAGCGTAATGACTTATAATACAATTGTTTTATCGATAATATTTACGGTAGCGTCAAATAAAAACTGTGGTAGAGTAAAAATTAAAGCTTTTTAATGCCGGCCTTTCGCCCCTTTATATTTTATTTTCATTTTGTTCGCCAATTAATATTATGACAGTACTATTGTACTGCTATTCTAACTGCTACTGCTGCTACTTGACTGTACACTGTGATTGTACTGCTATAGAAAATATTTTCAAACTATAACACACTAATATTCATTAACACCATCACGATCACATCAGCCTTTATTGACCCACAGCTGGATTTTTTCGAAGACATGCCACAACACCCATCCCCTTCAGATCTAATCACACAATTTCGGTAAAACGCTACTGAAGACCTTTTAGCATCGGACTTTTACATTTATCGATATATCCAGCCCCTCACTGGTTGCAACTCAAACACAAGGATGTGCAAGTAGAGTGACTCTATCAAGTTACGCAAAATGAAACCACAAAATCAGCGCCGGCCGCAAAACAACGGAAGCCACTACGTACTAAAGGTCCCCTACTCTCTCACGGATGGTGACTTATTAACATATCTACACTTCAAACTTGCGTACAAATAAACCAGCTCAGACCTGCTGCGCGCTTTGTGACGTTGTTTAAGCGGGTGTGGCGGTTCTCAACACATTTGCGAATCATTTCACGGTTCGCGGTTTGAGAAAATATGTTAGTGTTTGCAAGTACTGCAACTAGATTGAATAAATCTTTAATTTATCAACAAGTCATTGTTACATTTGTCATATATTTAGTGATAACTTATATCTGTATCGATTGGGCACCACCACTAGCGTTGAGAACATTGTTAAAATATAAACATGGGTAACAAACGTCACATCTCGCCTGCTTCAAAGATGTAGGCAAAGAAGTGTAGTACACTACCACGTTCCACCAGTTACGTTTACGTCCCGCTATGGAGTAAGCGGCGAGCCTATTGTCTCATACTGGTTACGAATCCAGATTACAGCCATTACTGGAAATTTCAAGATAGAAAAATCCAATAATACCCGAACCGAGCATCGAACCCGGAGGAGGACCTCTCCATCTGCAACTCTTTCTGTATCACCTCGACCAACTAAGCAATCGATATAAATATATCTATTTAATTTAGAAACAAAAAATATTATTGTTATATTCGTATAACATCATTAACAGATGAAAAGAAACAAATCTTAAATGTTACGTAATTCCAACATCTATTTAGTGTGATGCCAATGCATTAAATCTACCCTTGCATAAAACAAATACTTAATTCAGATTCTGTGCGAAATTACAGTCATAAAAGTGAAGACCATTTATGGCATTATTCGGAGGCATATCGAATCTGACGTTTTATACATTCGAACACTTCAGTGCAATAAAATTAGCCCTTCTCAATGGGATATCATCTTCGGCGCCAATAATTCCCAAACTGGTTTCATATAAAAATATAGAACTTCAAAGTATTTAGTTTAATATAGAGAATATTGGGAATTTAGATTTATTTTGAATCAATATTTATTGTAAAAACGAACGGTTCACAAATACTTATTTGTATAAAAAGCAAAAATAAAGGATTTTATAAAATATAGAATATCTGTCGTTGTCTAATTTTACAACTGCCTAATAAGACCATTGTATTTAAGCATGCGCGCTCAAAAATTGTTATAATATTTGAATATAAATGTACCCTAATGTTTGTCCCAAAGTGTATATGAGAAGTTATAGGTTTCATTTGCGGGCGATAGACGACAATTTTCAATTTTCTTGCGCGTGCGTCCCATTTGAATATTTTAATTTGGGGGGCGGCGCGACTATTTCAATTTATTTTATGAGCCCACCACCAGAAGGGTTCGCGACGCTCTCACCGCTTCAGATTAGTAAATATTTGATAGCTTTATAGCTCCCCGTGATATATTTATACACGCTTTTCAATTGGAGAGAACTGCGATCCTCCACGGTAGAGTTGGCGAATAGATCAATCATTGGTTGTCTTTTGCATAGAATTAATACATATTACAAATTTATAAATCTCCACTTTTTTTATTCCGTAATTCGATAACATACTACTTACGTACTTACTACGTAGTTCCGAGTTATATTCGATATTAATCAGAGTGCAATTGTACTCGTATTTGACGTTTCTTTATAAATGTTTTCGTTAATTAACATACTTTTGTACATAGCGCATATAAGTACTAAACGCCTAAATAATTAATAAATTTTAACCTATCACGCTATCAACATTCCAATTTATACAGATCATAATCAGTTATGTTGCCAATGCTTAGATGCAATGATGCAAAGAAAAGCCTAAACAAAACACATAGAACTAGCAACCAAAACCAAATATGTACGAGTAGGTACTTCATAGAGAGAATATGCAAAGCTTTGCGAGCCGGTGCAGCGAGGGCCCGCCCGTGTTTAACCTCACATAGCTATGTTTCATCTAATAGAATTGCGAGCTCGTTATCTGCTCAGATTAAAATATTCAGTATTTGAGTGATTTCACGAGCGAGTGAGCGGCAAAGGGTTGACTAGTCGTTTCGCCCGCTTTGAAACACTTGTGGGGGAGGCGAGCTCGGGTTAGGTGGCTACCTACCCACTTTACATACGAGGAAGTGTCGCTTGCATCAGACAAAAGTTATTAGCAAAGCCTCACTCTTATTCATATTTAATTACTTTCATGCGGCGGCTTGCTATACTTTCCTGGAATACCTTAATTGACTTAAATATAGATATAATGTACTTAATTTTATAAACGTGTCCGTTATTTCTTTTATAATATTCTAAATAAATTTTTGTCTTAAACAGATTATTTTTATGAACGTAACATCTAACCTGTATTTGTCTAAGGGGTTAGACAGAGGACTGTGTTACGTTTTATGTTCTATCTTAGTCATAGAATAGCCAACGTACGTATTGTCAAATACCGAACACAAATACACAATCTGTACTATTACTGAAAATTAAAAGTATTAAAAATCCAATAAAACTTTGCATGACGTAACGATCGAATCCAGAACTTCAATTTCAACAGTAACATTTGCAACCACTAGACCAACGAGGTTATTTATTATGAAAATTTTTGACAATACAATCAAATGCCAATAAGGCCGCAACACTCGCGCAAACAAATGAATTGCCGATCACCGTAGCCTTTTTCCGGCGTCTGGCTTGATGAATAATTCCATTTATGTAATGGCATCGACCGCATCAAATATTTTATTCCGAGTTCTGCATATTTGAGACTGACAAAAACAATGTACGGGAATACATTAAAATTATTCGGTTATGCCTCCGCTACGGTGTCATTCAGCTCGTCAATTAACATTTTCGCATCTCAATATTCCATTAAATTACTAACCGTTCCAATTGGTGAGCTATTTATAAGTTGAACATCGATAAAATTCATATGGTTATAGTTGCAATGGATACACGAGTGTCATTGTTGGGTTCGTTGCGAACCGATCCGTCATAGTAATATGGTGTATAGCCATGAATAGACGGATGTTGTCAACAAACAAATATTGCGCTCCGCCCATGAAGCTAATTTTATAAGTGAAATTAGTTATTCACCTGTTGTTGCCATTTATTTATAGAGCACAATGAGATCGCCAGCGGAGCGCTCGGCCGCGCCTACTATTATTTGCGGACGCATCAAAACCAATTTGTCGTTACACTATTCAATGGATACACGTACCCGTTCCGAATTATGTCATTATCATAATAATAATGTATTTTTAGTACGTACATTACAAGATAAAAAAATATTATTATCAAAATACAGTCACGCTGAGCCTCTCAAGGGTACTACAGGGACAACCGAGTACCAACTATCGCTATCGTTACAGATCTAACATGATCCTTCTATATAAATATGGTAATATACAATTATCGTATACCTACAAATTTTTGTTAGTTCTACACATGTTTTCTTCAATACAATTCTATTTATGCTAAATACTTTAAATATATGCGGGTCTTTGAACCAGAGCTGAACGTAGAAACAACTATTGTGTCAGCAGCCAGCGCTGCTCGTGTTCCACATTTAAAATATGCACGCGTCATTTCAACGCTCCGCCATCGTTCCATCCGTTCCGTTCAAAAAACACTCGCTCGTGTACAACTTAACTATGTCGTAACTACAGCCACGTAGCTTCATCTAAATTGTGTTGAAGAACGGCGTTCAAAATTTCAGTAGTTCGCGATTAAAACGTTTCTGAGAGTAACACAAAAAAAAGTCATCTCACGTCCGCGATATTCGTTCTAACCTAGACGGATCATTTTTTACGATTTTACGTACTAGTCGCTTAGCTCGTCCATATAATTCGTGAAGTACGTGACCATTATTTTTTTTATAGTAAATTGTGTGGTGCGCAAACGCAGCAATCCCACAACGTGATGATATTCCGATCAAACAGGTACACTATTGTGATTGGAGCGAGCAAATGTCACGTTCATAAATTTATTTGTTAGACGACGTTCTTTCACTGCTACTTACTGAAAGACTTTTCAATTCGCTGATCGTGTATTATTTACTTGGACTGTGACATTAATTTTAATATAATTACTATTATCAACCTGTTAATATTCAAATATTATTAAGCACCACACTACTTTGAGTTATTACACCACCCAATATAAATCTATTCAAATATGTATAAGGCATTCTGCACTTATTAGCGTGTTAATTATATTTTTTATTCATACGACTATTAAGCTGAATACAATTTTGCAAAAATTAATCGATTTTTTTTTATTACGAACGAAGCAAGGCGATTGATGATGAAACGATGTGAGTAATATGAAATCGAACAGCCGATCCGCCCGTGCCGAATCGATTTCGACTCGCTACTGAGCAAAGAAACCTGCTCCCATAAAACCTCACATACATTACAAAGAACTTTCGTTTCTCTGTTTATCACTTGGTTTTTTTACTAAATCATAATGTACAGCTGATAGGGATATATCATTCTAATTAGAAGAGATAGTTTAGTTACTTCATTAAATAGGCTATTAAAAATATAAATATGTGTATTTCATAATGAAGAGTATAAATATATTATATTTAAATAAATATATAAAACAAATTTTACTAATAAAATGTAGCCAACCAACTATTCCATAGTGGGAACCATATGTAACTGGTGAAACCTGGAAGTGTACTGCACTCCTTTGGCTACCTCTTCGGCGATTACAAGCATGATATTACGCGTACAAAATTTTTTTTTGTGCTGCTTTGTGTGGTTCTGGTTATCCCAAAGTCTAACTGGTAGTTTGTTTTTTATGATCTAATAATCCTACTACTTATCCATTATGTTATATTTTAGTGAAAATTAAAAATTCAAATAATCGTTGTTATTTGAATCATAATTTAGTAACGATAAATTGATACTAAATATAAATAAATTTAATATTAATATACAAATATACGACACTTCGACATAAACCGATAAAATACATAGTTGGACAGGCAGCCGTAGTATCCCAGTTTATCGTAAGCATGATCAAATCATGTATAATTATTTATCCAGTGTTACTGCCTATAAAGTCGCCTGAAACGACAATAAATGTGTGATGTTATATTTCAAACACTACTTTTAAAAGCTTCGGATATCATGTAAGTACATATAAATTTTGAACTTTACTTATTCGATTATCAAATTAGTAGTTATTATTATCTGTTGCAACACTGACTTTTAAATACTAAATGTTTAAACTGGGATTTAATATAAAGTTTAAAATAATTTGTTTCGATACTATTTATTAAAGCAATTATTAAATCCAAAAAGGATACAACACCTAAATAGGTGTTATATCCACCTAAGAATCATACTCATGATGCTTAAATAAGCATCATGAGTATGATTCTTAAAACGGGTCAGAGACTATTTAATGATCGGAACGTCGACATCATAAAATATATAGTATTCACATGCATTTGTGAGTAGGTACCTACATAAACTTTTTTATCAATCATTTTCTACTAGAATTTCAATGTATTTTACTTGACTAAACTTGACTAACCGTGTACTTTACTTGACTAAACTTGTACTTTACTTGACTAAACTTATTAAATAAATAAAAAATATATATTAATATGTTATACATAGCTATGTATATGTATATTGCTATGTATATGTATTAATATGTTATACATAGCTATGAATGAAATATTGGGCACTCTGCGCACTCTGTAATGGACTCGGCTTGATGGGGTTATAATAACAACAAATAATTGACGCAGAGCGAACACACAAAATTAAGTAGCTCATGAATATAAGATGCAAGAGCCTCGCAACAAAAAACGCAACAGCGCTGCACAGGGAAGTGGAAATATTCCAGCTAGGGCCGCCGCGAGTGCGTCAAACAGAAGCACGTGACGGCGCGAGGGATGCTCGGCTGGGAGTCAATAACATCGTTACAATGAGTCTAAATGCCGAACTGTCTCGCGCGCTACGCACCGTGACCGCTGTTCACCTGGCGCACTCGTCTTGATACTTTACCAACACACTAAACACTACACTACAGCTACAGTACTGTCAACTCCACTACATACTATACAACAACCACACGGCTTACAACTACACTAAACCAATCTGCTTTATATCGATGCATGTTTCTTAGCTAAGACATGTGAATAGTGAGGTGCAAGAAATGTGCTTGTGAGCTATTCTTTATATTCTGCGTGATGTATCGATGTTAGATGTTTTGCCTAATTTGTTTAATTTAAATGTTCTCAGATATCTTTACAATGCATATTTATTAGGAAATATTCGTTGTATACTTAGTATAAAAGATAACTAAATTTATTAATAAACGATACTAAAGTAATATATGTATCTAATACATGATACATGTCCATTTGTTATTAACTTATAAATATTTATTTATTTATTTTATGTTATTGCCTTACTAAATATTAAGTGTCCGATGGTGTATGTACCTACATACGTCCTTCATGAAGTGAACGCTACGTGCAATAGATATTAAATTATTTATACTTTTTAGTTACATAAAAAATGGTTCATTATAATGTACCCAATCTAAATTATGCAATATTATTTGATCTGAGATGATGTTTAATTGCCAAACATGTATTTAACATAATTACAAGAAGTATGTAAATTAAAAGTACCCTAAATATCAGTGGCTACTTTTTCAAGTATCAAATCAGCTTAATCTCGTTTATTGGTAGGTGAAGAAAAGTTATTATTTTCTGAACTATGGTCATTAAAATTTTTGATTAACTACGTTAGATCCGTGTCGATAGGGTGACGCTGCAACTTTAACTGCGCAGTCCTTTTTCTTCGGGCCGTAACTAAATGTTCTCTGGTATATTTTTTATAAGTACACCATAAAGATATTAAAAATATTATCTCCGGAATATCTGGAATGCGGTGCATTTCTTATAGAAGTGGGAGCTGCGCGTTTATTATCAGTATTGGATTTTTTGTTTGTATCGTCCACTGTGAGATTGAAAATAACGCTTAATAATTTATAACTGATGCTTATGATTACTTGACTGTAAAACTCATTTTGTTATTAACAAGAGATATTTCTTGAAATAAATAGATTAAAATCATTATATTACACCATCACAGTAGGTTCTAAGGTAGGCAGAGCGCACCGTATACCAAAATATCCATACTTACATACCTAACGCACTTCTAGAACCGTTATAAATTACAAGGATTTTTTATCATAATATGATAGGCTAGCGTATAGGGCTACGACCCCGTGTGTTCGAAAGGACCAATGCTTCCTAAGATGGAGCAAATATGCATAGGACATCCCTGTGCACCCCCTGCTTCGAAGAGTGCTATGATGCGTCCGAAAACAAAGACGCTAGCGCAGCGGTCCAATCTTTAATCTATTCATTACATATCAGCCCATTTCCGTCCATTACTGGACATAAGCCTCTCCAATGCCACTGAGCTCGATCTTCAGCTCTTCGCATCCGACAATAGTAATAATGAAAAACATAATAATAATACTTAATTCACAAATCCCCATCCCATCCACAATCCCATTATTTCCTTATAAGTGAAAGACAAGTGAAACAAATGAAAGTGACCAGACCCATAGCGCGCAGT
>DWEC01001197.1:0-13935 GCA_018245735.1 Microceris miodesmiata | reverse complement strand
GTGCCCGAGCAGAGCTGGCCCCGGGACGCGGACCGGTCCACCAAGGTGAAGGTCGATGTCAAATGCATTGCTTCATAAAAAGTGTTACAGTGTAAGATTTTTATAAGTAGAAAATTCTAACAAATTTTCCGTCCCGTGCACTAAAGAAAGTTACCTATACAACCTTCGAAAACTAACCTATTTCACAAGTAATTCATTAAGTGTTACATTTATAATAATAACCTAATGACCTAATACTATAGGTTAAGACGACACCAAATAACACAGGATTAAGATAAAAACAAAAATCTTATTTAAATCTTAAAGCAAAAAGATTTAAATAAGGAATATGTATGTATTTATGTACAATATATGAATATATATGTATACATTAAAATAGACGGTTTTATACAAAATTGGGATTATTTTGTAATATGGCAACACTGATCTATTTTGTTTTTTGCTTTTTTTTAAATCTATAAATAGGCTGGTATTTGTTTGCAATCTCACTGTTCCTTTCATATATTCAAATTTCGCGAATCTTTTATTAAATACTCATTAAAATTTATTACTATACATAAATGAATTATCACTCTACCCTCGCACGGAGAAATTGTCCGAGTATTCTTTCTCAACAGTACCCTGAATTAAATATTCGCGTATATTTAAAGGAATAGGAAAATACATGATAACAGTTAAATTATGAACCAACTTAACTCACGCGTGTTTTTTTCAATTACCGGGACTTGTTCCGGACCTAACCTAGACCTATGTTTATGAGCTACTTCCGATTGCAACGAGATAGAAACTTTAAAAAACGACACACTCAGTACCTACTAAATAAATAACACATCTTTAGCATTATGACAATCCTCGACATACAAGGTTCGAGAGAAAGGTGTAGACAGTGGGAAAACCTGCACCTTTATATTTTGTTTCCAGAAAATGGAAAATCAGAGGTTGCGTCAGCAAAAGACGCATAAGTCATTGATGACGTCTAGCAGTAATTAGATGTACCTACTTAAAAGAATATTTCAGCCATCAAAGTTTACGATCGTATTAAGTTATATGTAAATAAAATATCACTTACATGTTTAGTAACAACCTCTATTACGATTCTGTCGCTTAAGTATTAATAGTACATAACCATAACATGTAGATATGAGTAATATGACTACTAAGGTCCGACTGAAACGCGAATTTCTGGCGAAATCCTTACCGAATGTTCGGTTCCTTTTCTAGTTTTAAGTGAAACTGAAACTCATACCGAAACCTAAGCATTTATTTTAAAATTAAGTAAAATTTTTATTTTGTTCAGATATCTCATATTTTCCCCAGTCGATTATTTCCTGATATTAATTGACAATATTCAGTTTATTATGGTAGAACATTTTGTTTTTGGAAATTTAGGTTATATTCTCTCAACCACCAACGGATTTTCATGATCAATCAATTCCCAAGAGATCTGGTTGGATGAGGTTGTATCTGGGTGGCAATATCATTAGCCGATGCCATGAAAGGTCTAACGCAGAAGCCAGAAGGGGCATCTATCGCCTTTTGCTAATGCAGCAGATGAAGAGCTTTCCCTTATCATCATCATCATCAGCCTATCTCAGTCCACTGCTGGCCTCCACATAGGCCTTCCCAAAAGGGAGTTTATGCCTGCAATCTCCACGCTGGGTATGTGGGTTGGAGATCGCAGGGCACACCTTTTCGCACCGCCGACGCTGCTGCCCGTCGACAGCCAGGGCATTTAGCCGTGTCTATTTAGGCTGCGCTATACCGCAATCAGCCGGTCGCCAGAGCCGCGTCTGTTATAGCAGGGTGCACCACGTGCAGGTGAGGTTGGTTTGGGCTCCTGAGATGGTGGTTGGAACCCCTTACGATTATATTATGCGGTTATTACAAACACTGTGATTTTGTAGAAACTTACTTCCCTTTTTAATGTCTAACGACGTAGCGGTTGTACCCTTCAGCTTTTGATTAAACCATATATATTATATCCTTGATATTTTAATATTACACGAAGCTTTTGATTAAACCATAGTACACTACCCGAAATTTTCCAGAAGAGGTTTGTGGATAGGACCGGGTTAATCCATCTGAGGTAGTACGGAGTTGTTGGATGGTACAGTTTGATGTACGAGTAAATAATACTGCGAATACAATAATTTAATATCTATACTTACTTAAATATTAGTACCTACTTATATAGTCGAATTAATTACTAACGTGATTTCGGAGTTTTTATGTTTTGTGTATGAGAGAACATTCCTAATTTGATTTTCTTTTATTTTCAGGTATGTTGCCGTTACAGCTGTAAGCATCTTACACAAGTGTACACTCCGAGACTAAACGGTAGTAAGAATAAAATTTAAGGATCTGTAAGTCTGGTTTTATAAATATTGTTAGAATTCAGGGAAAATTAATGACAAATGTGATGTGGTGCTTTTCACAATTTTAATCACTTCATTCAAATTTCTTGTATGTCTGCACAGTTCAACTGTTCACACTCGAATGAATCTTCAGCTTTCGCGCTACTTCTGTCCTACCAACCGATATAAACCAGAAATATGTATGCGGGAGAACATTGAAGTTGGTTGTAATTGCGAAAACGGCGCGTGAACTTTAACAAGTATATTATGCATTAAATAAATAATTAAAATCAATAATATAAACAATACTTATTGTCATTAATTTATACTTAAGTAATTTATTCTATAGTTAATTGATAGGTTTGCGGAAGTTATGTACGTTCCATTGCACGTCAAATACAATGATTATTATTTTTATATGTTATTTGCATTTTAGTTTCTTAAAAAATTGCATTGTGTTTGTCCGATAGAGCTTAGTTCGGAGTTTTTCCAAGTTTTAATAGTGTTATTATTTTTAGTATTATACATAACATTTCAATTGGTAGTCGCAATTAACGTCAATTATCTTCCTGACCGTTTCCATTCAAAATATTTCAGTTAATATATTTTTGTATATTACATTAATTTATATTTTTATTTTCTGCGCAAAACGTACGAATAGCAGCATGCCAGTAATGCTGCAGCTAACTAAAATGTCTGCTAAAGAATCAAAATATGAGAACAAGTATAAGAATGCTTTTGCAAATAAAATATTCAGAGAGCGTAATTTGAAAGCTTCCGGGTCAATTGATGGCTTCTTAACTTGTCATAGCGTAGCGAACGGTTTTGTCTGGCGTGAAGCGGGCTGGATAATGTTATAACAGGGACAGAATAGAAAATAAAAGAGAGACAGAAAGACTAGGAAAATAAAATGCGAGTTATATTTATACAAAATAAAATACATGATATTTTATAGTTGTTTTGTTGTGCTTACACTTCCAAACTTAAATGAAAAATACAACTAAGAGCAGTGTTATCCAACGGCGTTAAAACTCAGCCACTCAAAAGGAATCAGAGGTTCAATACCGCGCACGACTTTTAGAAACGTAAGTGCGTTTTCAAGATTAAACATCTTGCTGTAACGGTTAAGGAAACATCGAGAGGAAAGTGCATGCCATTGAGTATAATACTCTGTAAGGCGTGTCAAGTCTGACACGCAATTGGCCAGTGAGGTGAACAATGATCTTCATCTTTCGTTCTGATGGGAGACCCGTATCGAATTGTAGAACAATGATAGGATTGATGATACTTAACATTAGTATGAAATAAATAGATGTCTATAAAGCCTAATATACTATATCTAGTGTTTCTTTTAAAAATACCCGTACACCACACTGAAATAAAACTGGAGGATAATATTATGAACTTTTATTTTTGTAATTCAATTATGTTGAAGTACAAAGGGGTAATTTCGCTGGAAGACCGATATAAATTCGCTTTAAAAGTCGTTATGATAATTATCATTAATTAATTTTCATTTCGCGCCGGTAGCCAATTTATAATTACGATAATTTTCATTAAATGTTAAAACTGAAAACCTCGTATAAAAGTAACGAATGAAAGGAGATCACCGTCGCGTCGGTGTAAATTGCGCTTATTACGATCGGTGGCTTATCTCATTACCATTGAAGAGATACTATTATCGGATATTAATTGATCGGAAATGTTCCATAAAGTGGCCACTATTGCGAATTATTTATACGACTGACTTATTTTCCTTGTATATTTCTCGACACTTTTTTATATTCTAAATCTAATATTAGGCCTTAGTTTTATGATGAATGTAAGACAATGTCCATAATCTTCCAATTGACATTAACCCAATGCCTAGCTCTAAAACTCGCCTGAACATTGCTATGTTGCATTAAAACCAGTCTGTATGTACCGTGTTTTATAGTAATTAACATTATTCTTATTATCACCACCAGTCCGTTGATGGAAATAATTCGCACCTAAATCACAGCCAGCGACCAGTCGTCTGATAACCTTACCTTGGACACGACCCAGCTTCGCGTTTTGAATGATTTTAGTGGGTTTAAGTACAAATGCTAAACCTACACTTCTCTTGAGTTAGCAGAATGTTATGATGTCACTTATAAATTCCATATGGTCGGGAGAATTTTCTAGAACGTTAGTCAATTGAATGTCCTATTATTAACAGGAAAATGTGACAGTCACACAGAATGTGATTTTGACCTAAATATTCATAGCAAAGATTAATCCTATTGGATTATCGTGCCTTATTTCCGGTTCACTTGAAACCCAAATCTGGATTTCATGTTTGCAATTTGGCTAATTCACAAAGCTTGCGAGTACTGCTTATTAGCTGCTCTGAATTAATCACGCCGGGAGCTAGAGCGATCGGCAAAGGAAACATTGTAGCCCGAATTGAATTTCCAATCAAATTTTAAATTTCCCTCGCTGCTGCGTTTTCATTAGGTTTTCTCGAATATTCTATACACTTTTTAATGATTTTTTCGCAGTAAAAATGCACTTGGTCCGCAAAATTTTTGGACAGTCTGATAAAATATTTTAGATATTTTTTTGAATTAACTTTTTGGTTTATGTAACTAAATGTGTAATTATCATTTTCAATACAATTCTTTATAGCTTTAATAGGTCTGTAGATAAGAGGTATCTCCATGTTCACTGTCTATCCCGTAAGGAACCAGCTTGACGATATAAAAATATTATGAATAATAATAATATTGGAAATAAAATAAATATACAAAATTGTACTTATATCATTAGTACAAATAAATCACGCTTCACGTTCCTAATGGCATTATTGTACATTCAACATACCTACAGTAAATCAATCGTATACTCAGGTAATGTGACTTGATTGGATCGAAATATGCTCCATTTAAGATAATTGAATTGTTCTACTGCTAACCGAAAATTTATAGGCGACATGCGATTGCTTTTCGGTCATTTAACATGTGACGCAAACGAGTAACAGTTGTAGTATGTTAAAAAATATCTGTTCAAAGTCAGTAGACTTGATTTTCGACATTTTGGCTTTGTCAGCAATTTTCTTTTTATTAGTTATCTCATAAATATATTTTCGGTTGGTATAATTGGCATATTTAGTGAACATTAATAGTGCAATTAACGTTGAGAATTGAGAGTAATTAGTATCAAGGTCGCGTTTAATTAGTTTTTTTGTTCGCTTCAGCGTAGTACCTAGAACTCTATTTCGTTGAAAATAAAATGTACATTTTATAAAAGTGTATATTATATATATAGAAATGCTTCATTATTCCGACTTCATTGTCAAGATAATTACATCAACCAATATATATTCGTGTGAATGAAATATAGTGGAGTCGTTTAGTACGATGTTATCTCCTACACCTTGTCAGTATTTAGAAGGGTTTGTGAGATTGAGTAGATCTGTGTGCATTGATGCTTTAAAGGTATCTTGAGAAAATGTATCAGTTACTGGCTGATGTGGCAAATAGAATTATCTAAATCAGGCTTATATACATATATAAAAACATTAAACAATGTGGAATAAATAAATCAAGCCTACTATATGGCTAGACATATTTGACTTTCGGTGCTCTCTGCCTACCATCTGCCATGGGATCTGACGTGACGATATAATAATACGTGCATTAAATTCACTGAAGCTCATAGCCGTTGTATATGCGAAGTCAGCGCGGTCGATAGGTGCTTGGACAGAAGCCAGAAGTTATCACGACTCGCCGAAACCAAGTGGAAAGGCAAGCGCGCTTATTTATGTCAAGGTTATAATAATACCGAACGACCTGAAACGTTAAGGCTGTAAGCTTCAAAAAATCCTTTGAAACTCCTAAAAAGCTCTTCAATTTTTTTTTCCGACGACGTCGTCAACTTTGAAAAGGTTAAAAAATAGTAAGATAAGAATTCTTGCTACCTGAAAAGCAGGAACAATGGGATATTCTCCGCTAAATGCTGAGAGGTTATGGAAACGTTCCTTAATTACCTTCGTTAGATTCAAAATTGAGGCAAATTCGCGAGCGTTCCTTAAAGGTTTTATTAAGATTTATTGCGTTGTTCTTAATGAGCTATTTTATTAAAGTAGAAAGACCTTCCGAAGAGGTAATGGATGAATGTTGGAAAATTTCACATTTTTAGAGTTCGCTGGCGTATGCCTCGTATTTCCATCCTATATTCAAAGCCCACTCCATTTAGTATCAACTAACGTTAGATTGACTGAGAGGCATCAGGTTTTATGTGTTTTGCAAAAAAGTCCGTACATTTTTAGTCACAATGTACCTACTCTATTTTCCATTAATATGCATCCGAGTCGTTACCACAATGTTTCACGGCTGTAAAACTGTACAATATATCAAATATAAACACATTTTATACGTACATTTTATAGAAGATTGTTCAAATATTTTTTTAAAGGTTGTACAAACAAATCACACTCTTATTTTTATTTTCATTTTTATTTCCTAACCGCCATTGATTGACGCATTTTCAATTGGTTTTTGCCATACAGACCAGCCATTTTTCTGTCTTAGGTCCGTCCATCTGCTTTTGAGTCAACTAACTATTGTAGTATATTGAGAAAACCTTGAAGGACCATTCTCTAAAACAGGTAACTGTTAACGACACAATAATTAATTGGGCACATTTGCTCTTTGTGACCGCACGAGTCCGGAAACGGAATATTTTACCCTTTCCCGCCGTTTAGCTAACGGGCTTTAGTTGCGGGTTAGCAAAGGTTATGTAAGGAAGGTGTGCAATATATTATTTTATATTAGTTGTATAAAGTTATAATGTATTGGACATGTTGCTCACCGATAAAGTTGAAGAACATAAAAGTACCTACTAATTTTATGTTATGATAATATAATCGAAGAATACTTTCGGAGATTAGAAGCGTGTTTAAAAATTATAAAATTAAGGAAGACTAGGTAAATCAGTGAATTATAGTGTTCTTCACGGCAATGTAGACAAACGTGTAATTTTACATATATTACTAAGTTATGCGTCGAACTTATACTATTATTGTTGTTTTGGTCCTTTTTGCTATATGGTTTTTAATTTAATAAAAACCAATTCATGTCTGCGGCAGTTGAATTTAAATTCTAAATATATAACACTGACTTTTATAATAAGCCTTGCTTCGAAGCGATGTCCGTGGTACTTCTTGCAACCAAACAAACGCCTTAAACAGGTCATTCCAATAAGACCAGAATTTTATTGTATTGAACTCGGCGACCAACACAATAAAGCAATACAACCAGTATTGCATTTTCAATTGGGTCGTTTGGTGGAGAGCTAGTTATTATATGCGGCTTTATACGTTTCGAAATCCCAAACAAAATGTGTACGTTCTATAACTCTATAATAACTATATTTGGCTTACCGTATGATGATAAATTTTTCATTCGTAATTTTAAAAAATTGTATTCCTTAAATGGAAACTTAGATAATGTTTCTCTTAAAAATAACTTTTATTTACTTTATAACATTAAATATGTCGTATATCGTCGTTCTAAATATATAATAGTTGTTTAAGTACAGTTTATATGCGAATTAATAAAAACATTTCTAACAGCGGGATACTTATACCAACAACAATTAGAACATAGCGAGGAGCGAAGAAAATCTATGCAGATTCTTTAGTCAAGGTTTAATTTCAGTCTCGGAGAACAAATAAACAGTACACGCCATGAATATTTATAGCCCATAGGATCGATATCCATTAGCACGAAGGCTGCTGGAGCTTATGGACTTAGTGTGTCGCCAAACACTGAAAACCTAATTGATCTTTAAAAATATCGACGCTCCGTTCGGCACGGTTGACACGAACGGTAAGTCCAATGAATGAAGTCCATTCAATATTGTGTCGTGCTTATCTCTTCCTGAACTTTGACATCGTTTGCCCTTTCATCATCATGTGTTTTTCATCTTTGACACAAAGGAGGGTTTATCTATGTTATATCTAGAGACGCCTCATATCCTCGCATTTTGAGCCCCTGTGTCGTCGGTTGCGTGGAAACAAATCCTCAAACAGATAGACAAGTCAAAATAGTCATATTGAAAACGAATATTCTATATCATTTTTTTATATATCGTTCTGCCCATAAATGGCACCATTGAATTTGTGATCCTTATGCCTAAGGGGTCATGTCAAATGTTTTACAACTTAGATTTGAAATAGTTGTGACTCAGTTAAATAATTGACTTTGTTCCATCTGTTGTTTTTTGCGACGAGCTGAAAATCGAGCTCGGTGGTGGGCTATTGGAGAAATCTACTTCCAGCAGTGGACGGGGGTTGGCTAATAATGATGATGATGTTGTTTTTTTACTACTATTTACAAGTGATCGATATATGAATTACTACATTTACAAGCTTAGTCCATAAATCGGTGTTGGATATTCAATTCATCTAATGACGGTTGAGGTTGTTACCGAATCGTAGAAACCCATTTCGTTTTAACTTTTAACTCGCCCTTGAATTCAAGGAAACGACAAAAGTGCACGTATTTATTGATGCAAAAATTTTAATACTCGAATAACATTTGTGAAGCTTTTCACGTAGAGCACTCACTTTTTCTTTTCGATTTAACGAACCATTAGCACAATAAACGCTTATCAAAAATTTTGCTGCAAGAGGTTTTTACGTTCCAATTCATAAATTATTCTCGCAATCTTTGCGAAAACTTAGCGAAACGTTAATTCAAAACGGTTTACTTGTCAAAAGTTTCGGAGTCGTGGCCGTTTGAACGGACCGGTATTTAAAAATTAATCTCTTCGTGAGCTCGCAATATTTCAATTTCAAATTTTGGAAATATGAAAATTTTATTTCAAATTGGGATCCTCCTTTTCTTCGCACGAAATGAGATTCCTTTTTTAAGTCCATTGTGTGAACGAACGGGAGAAAGCAATTTTGATGAAATATGGTTTATTTTTGAATTCGAACTTTTTGCGCGCGCTGTAAATGATATCAATTTTCAGATAATAACATGTCGGTTGTTATATTCGTGTTCTCTGATATATGTTTCCTTTTGTCGAATGCTTTATAATTCTTTTATCAAAAACTTAATGAATAAGGGTTTGCATGAATCTGTACAGTATTAAATTTTATATAGCCTTAAAAATGTTTACGATAAAATTGGAACGTATTTCGTACATAAGTAAAATACCAAAGTAATAGATACACTTGTATTTTAATACTGTATTGATATTGGGTGTAGTTTTTAAAGATGCTTCGCTAAGAGAACAATTCCAAAATCAATAAAGAATAGAATCGAAGGTTTCTAAGACACTTCCCAGTTGGAAAAAATTGATATTTATTCCATTACTGATTTCTGACAGAAGGGCAAAGTGTTAGAAACATCCATTTATATTTATTACACCAGACGTAAAGTCCATTTATCAGCGCGGCTCTTCCTGCAGCGATCGGAAACTTTTTATTCACTACACGGGTTCAACTCCTTCGATACCTTTGTAGTATCACGCCTGTAATTCCAGCAGAGAGAGACAGAGGAGTGTAGTTCATTTCCACGCTTCACCAGTTACGTTTAAGTCCAATGAATAGAGGGTAAGCCTATTGCCGTACACCGGGCACAAAACCAGACTGAACCACTACTAGGAATGGGTGAGGTAGTTAGAAAAACGCAATAATATCCGATCCCATTCATTTCTCGAATGGTCGAATTCAGGACCTCTGGATTAGCAGTCGCGCTTGGAACCACTCGGCCAATGAGGCGGACAATATTTTTATATGTCGAGACCTATTAAATATGTTTCTTTATAAAGTCGCGACATTTACAAACAAAAGAAGAATCACGTAGAAGCTTATTTTGTTAACACATATCATTTTGTTAACACTTATCTACACAGTTTATGTTTATAACATAACTTTCTATCTCGATCAGGTTTTGTTTTGGACTTTGATAACAAACGCCTACTGGAGATGCTGTCGGTGAATGGTGTCTAATTTAAGCTCTCGTTCGACGTAAACTAAATAGTTTCGAGAACATGGGCCGGTACGTTCAGGGTAGATTCGCTCGTCGTTAAATGTTCACGCTCGCTGTTGCTTTTTCAGGGCTTAGTTTAGCTTTAAAGCTTAGCTATGGTATGTAGAAGGTATATAAAAACACTATGTTTTTAGTTTCTATCTTGGCATGTACTTATGATATGCGTGTTTTCAATTCAATACCATTTGTTGCACGACGAAGGAAAACATTGTGAGGAAACCTGCACACCATAGAATTTAGAAAAATAACATTATTTTAAGTTATTTGAAGTCTGTCAAACCGCACTTGGCCAGCGTGGCAGATTATGGCTTTTACTCTTTCGATATGAGAAAAGAGCCATATTCCAACAGTGGACTGATAAATGGGTTGGTTATTATTATTATTTTATCATTTGTTGCAACGATGAAGTTATACGTCTTTAGGTAACCGATAGCCGTGTGAAATCTACGAATCTAGATTTAGTTAGCGTCGTAAGTTATGGTATTGCTACAGACATTACATTTTGAAAATCCAAGTAACTTGGAAGTCACAGGCGCGCGGCAGTATTACAGCACTTTGTTCTGAACTGCTAGTTAGAATTTTACTTGAGAAGTTTGTCACTACTTTCGACTGGAATACAATACTTAAAACATTTTCAATAAATAATAACTGGTCAAATATTGGACTGTACTGTATACACACCTCTGGCTATTGCTGCGTGGAAATATAGGAGTGATGTTACTCGTATAGTCTTAAATATAATGTTTTGTAATAATCTATAGTTTATGATATAATTTCAATATATAAGGGACAGGGCGCAACAGCGCTCATTGGGCAGGACTATGTCCCGCAATGGACTGAAATGGACCGATTATGATAAATTATATAATAAAGATAATTCGTTGCATCGAAAGTAGCAACCCTAGCTGCGATGCTCATTGCTTTCGACAGTCGTTAAAGTAGCAGCCACGTTAGCAACCAATTAGGGGCGAGTTTGTAGGTTGAATCTTATTGCAGTTCGATTTTTGAAGTACATTTTGAATGTAAGCCGAGGGAGCAGTTGATTTACGCAAGTACTTAAAATCTATGCTCATTATTTTCGTTTCTCGTCTCAATTTCTCGGTTCAATGTAATGTGTTTATAAACATGATTGGATGCTCGGACTCAGTGGGGTGCTACTGGAGAGGCCGATGTCCAGTGGTGGATGATAACGCGTTGATGATGATGGCGATGACGATGATGATGATAACTGTACGAATGCGATAAACGATTATGTAGAATGATGGTGTTTAACTGCGTGAATATGTAATGTGAATCACTGTAGAATAATTAGCATAATCAGCCGTTTTGACTACCCCTTTGTTAAACACATCTCCTTTCAAAATGAGCAGGATCATCATCTTTCAAAATGAGCAACAAAATCATAATCATGCCCAGGTTGGTCAAGTGTGGGTTGGCAGATTTAACACGCTTTAAGCATCTGATGAAGAACTTCAGTGTTTCGTCTCAATGTTTTCGTTTCAAAAGATGTTTAATTTTAAAGTGCTCATTTTTGATAACAGGGTACACGATTGACTGAACCTAGGATTACCGTAGTGGAATGAAAAATTCTAAATCGATGGATTGTCACGGCTTGAAGCTATCGC
This sequence comes from Microceris miodesmiata, assembly GCA_018245735.1. Taxonomy (NCBI): domain Eukaryota; kingdom Metazoa; phylum Arthropoda; class Insecta; order Lepidoptera; family Hesperiidae; genus Microceris; species Microceris miodesmiata. Next base: position 1,932 of record DWEC01001197.1, on the reverse strand, counting down.
TGCTCTTAGGTTGTCATAGCTGATAAGCTATCCCAGATTGCAAGCTAACACTTCTACTATAATCCAGAATCTAGATCCAGATCAATTGTCATGTTCGTTTATGAAATTTTCATTATTTCTAATCTTTTATTCTTCTAAGTTGCTGCATTCTTGGTACAGCAGTCGTGGTATTCATGATAGCTCGCTTCACCAACCACCGCCATTTTTCTTTGATAGCAGTCTTTCTTGTGCTTGCACCGAGAGGACCATCCAAAACCTTCTTTAATTAATTCCTCCACCATTTTAGGAGTCTCCTTCAATTAATAGTACCGAGTATAGTAATTGTGTTATCCATTTAATTGTTCAATACTTGGTCTTTACAATTAGTGGTACAATTGGTTCTTACAATTAGTCATCAATGTTAATCTATTCACCTAAGTGCCTAACCCTGCCGGCAGTACGGGCGTGATACGTTATAAAAGTGTACGATATACTTAAACTGAGTGATTGCTTTTGTTATAACACTTTTCTGTTGGTATAAACTGTAGCGTTCAGCTGACAATGCGTCGATAAGAGTCATTGTTCTCGGGCGCGCTTCTAATAAGCCTTTTTATAAATTTGCGCCGCTTTCAACAAGTATAGGAAAATTGCGGCGCCTACACAACTACTGTGTATTAATGTCCACTTTAAACGGTTTAAACGCACTTGCGCAACTTGTAAATGCATTACTATTGAACGACACTTGAAACGCTATGCGCGAATGGCTGAACTCTACACTACTGTTATAAAATTACTGTTGGTTATGTAATGTGTATTAATATGTAGAGAAAGTTTTGTATATTGTTTTTTAGCATTACTGTGCTCTTGGAATAATTAGCGATTTGATATAGTGATAATTTATGTAAGCTAAAAATTATATTTAATAATAATAACAATCGACCCATTATAATTCCACTATGGTTCTTCTCTCATATTGAGCGGGTTAAGGCCATAATGGTTTTTCTTTTTTCTATTTCTTTAAAAATTATATTTCATGAATTAAAAATAATATATAAAATTAAATTAAAATACAATGTTTATGAACAAATTATTATTTTCAAACATATAATACTCTGTAATCAAACCAAAATGAAAATAAAATTTGTTGTGACTATTTTTCAATTTTCTTACCTAAGTATAATTCAAGAAACAAATCTTGTATTTGGCATTTTATATGATATCTGTAATGGATATGCCGCTCAAGATTAAATTAGTTTTCACGAGAATATCAATATAAATAATACCTCACTATACGCGCTACCTCCATTTTCTTGAAATGAAATAAATCTTAAACAATACTAAGAACTAGACAAGAGATTAATTGGAAATGGTTTGTTATCGGCCACGCACTATTTAACATGAAATTATTTTATTCGTTTATTTTCTTTAATAAGTCACCAATATTCTATTTAAAAATAATACCGATTACCTCGTCAACCTAATCATAAATTCTTTAATGAATTATTTAGTACTAATTAATATTGAAAATCCCACAGGATAGTGGGAGATAGTTTTGTGCAAGGATATCAAGGATATCTAGTATATAAGGGATGTAAAATATATAAAGGGTGTCAGGTATATACAGGAGAACTGGAATAATAGCACGCGCGTACGCTTTAAACGTGAAATTAAGGTAATTATGGATAGAAATAATTGTTTCAAATGCAACTGATCTCAATGATACCTTACCTTTATTATATATTTTATCTATATATTAATACGTGATGCCAAAACTTTGGACCCCTTTTTACGAAAATTGTGCGGACGCAGGAGCATACAATTTGGCACACTTATAGTTTATACACACACTTATAGTTTGTACATTAAATCAATAAACAAAACATTACCCACACTACCATGCATTTCACACACACACACGCATATATGTATGTATTTAATTTATAGTACTCTTTC
>DWEC01001196.1:0-13939 GCA_018245735.1 Microceris miodesmiata | reverse complement strand
GTCGATAAACTTGGAGCGGATCGGTTTTATGGTAAATAAATACGTTGATTGGTGTGACAGCTCCGTGATTGCTTTTTTTGGCTAAGTCCGTGATATTTTGAGACGGTACACGAATTAAAAAAATATTGACGTCGCTGTCAAATAATAAAATGGCGAAGTTGAAACGTAATTTTTTCTTTTAATTACCGACTAACATCTTTGGTTTCACTCCTTAAAAATCATACTTTAATTTGGTAAAGAATCAATAAATTGTCGATGGTTTTTAAATAATATAAAATACATATTAAACGGATTCAAATATTTGCCACCTAAAGAAGCTTACGAACTCTTCGCGGACATACGTTTGTCATTATAACCATACGAATAAAGTTACAAAGTCACAGATAATGAAGGAAACAACGTGTAACAATAATCCACCCCCAGTGGTGATTATGACGAACCAGTCTGGATTAGCGCGACATACTTTTTGCATTCCAAACGTATAACCCATCTACCATCACAATCTATGGGAAAGTTATTCTTGGAATGAACGATAAGAGCATACTTCCTTCGGCAGCCATCCCTTTCTAACAGCACGAAATCAGCTCAGATGACAGAGACGACTCTACACAAGAATGTCCCATACCATACAATTTTATTATTATTCAAGAAAAGTTTCAAGTCGCCGCTCACGTACGCTCTTCGGAAATTATGTTATTTGTAAAAATAAAATTGGAGGTAATGTGAAAATTATGCATAATAAAAAGGTTGCAAAACAAACAGTGCGTTTAAAATGTTTTTCAAAATTAATGGTTGCTTGTAACAGAACAACGGTTGTGTCGATGTAGCAATCAAAGAGATTTGATACATGAATCTCGGTACGATTATCGATATTTTATTAATTGCGACTGAACCGAAACTCTGATAAATTGTTTGTATTTTATTTCACAATATAATGCCTCGTTAGATATACATAAAAAGCGTAAACAGTTAGAGATGTAACACAAGTGATTTTATTTAAATCACCAGCTTAACAAATTACAGTCTTTCCTTGGGACAGCATCATATTGGACATAACGTCTCCTATTATATAAACCGACTACTTTAGTAAGATCGCTCGAGTTTATTTTGTTAAAGCAGGCCTTTATAGCTAGTGGCCTTAAAAACAGTTATGTTAAGTAACACGTGAAAAGTTTAATATACATAAATACAGAAAATGGAGAGAGGTGTAACAGTGTAAAATAAATAATTATGGATTATATTAAAGATTTATTTTTAAAAATATATAGTAGAAAATTTATTATGTAATAAAATATTGCATATCATTTTCATCCATAAATATATATTGGTTTTCCTATTTATTTATTTACTTGGGTATTCGTTTTAATAACATTTTTTAAATTTAAAAAAGTCTGGGATTATTCAAATTAATTTTGAATCGTTCGTGTTCTAACTTACTCAAACCTTATTTATATTAAATTATAGAATTGTATTTAATTACTATTAAGAAGAATAACATGTAAAAGTATAAAAGCATACATAACGAGGTATGTTGTCTACGAATAGAAGACAAACTGTAAAATGAGATATTGTTAAATTATAATTGATAGAAATAAATTTGTAGTGTTATACCACAACCAATCAGCCTACAATTCCTATATAACAAACGATACGGTAACATCGCCAACCTGCGAAACGAAAAAGACCATTCTTCTCAAACAAAATCATCATTTCAAACACCTTTTGAAATCAGTTGGATTGTACCTACACGGCCGTAATTCTGATCGTTAATAATTCCGGAGTAAAGCCACTTCAAGTTCTGCAATTTTGTATCGAAACACAAGAAATATATCCATCTCCCTTTAAAGTAACGTGAACTGGCGAAAAGAAAGAGGCGGAAGATCCGAGCTTGAGTCTCGCTAGCGGGACATCGACCAGCAGCTTTCAGAAAAACTTCGTTTGAATGTAACAAGTTTGTAACTCCGACAAATTTTTACGTAATTTTAATAGATCCACTTAATCAAAAATCCAATTAATTCTAAAGATGTAAGTAAATATAATATAAGACTTAATTACATTTTACGTTATCTTTCTGAGTTATACAGTAACAAAATTATACAATACAATAATTATTCATTTTCAACATATACCAAAGTAAACGATATTAACATATCATTAAATGACTTGTAACTGGAAAAAAATCTATTTGCCAATAAATAAGCGAGAGCTTGAAGCGAGCTACAACACTACACAGCTAAGGTTACTTGCCCCGTGGACATCGACAAAAACCGTGCAGCCTGCGCGCGGCCACGTGTGAGTGAGACTCCGACGCGCACGCACACAGACCAACCCGCATACCGAGCGCGCTAGCGCAGGAGAAACTGAGTTTTGCATTCAACACTCAGTTGTAAAGCAACTTTTAGGGTCATCATACGCTTTATTGTAACCCTTTAACTCAAAAACCGATGCGTTAAAACATAAAAGTTACAAAACGTTAGAAAGCAAAAAGCCGTTCGAAAGTTACCAGTGAACAGTGGAAGTTGTCCAGTGTCGCTTACAAAACTAACATCGATAAACGTGTTGAAATTAGTCAAGCTAAGTTTTCGTATGTGCCAGTGTCACTGAGTGCAGTGTTACAAGTGTTTGATATGGATGGATATCGACTGGTGTGAAAATGTGGAAGAACATTTTCTACGTGAAAACTGTTAGGAAAAAGTGGAGTTGCAAATAGGTGAGTGCTTTTATATCGAGCTGGTATTCACTGCGAAAGTTCCGTAAACTGTTCTAAGGAATTCAGAAAAAAAAGGAAAATGTTACATAATTTTGTACTTAACGGTAACCTTTTAGAATTCCACTTGTTGTCGTTGGTTACTTAGTAACTAGTCAACTGACGAAAGTTAAAATTGTTAAAAATTAGTCACATTTACTCATTAAATATTAGACAAATTTATTTGCAAGGATGAGCAATTATATGCTGCTATGTAAAAGAAACCTATAATGTAAAATGTGGTTTAATTTTATGTTAACGGTTTAATTGCAGAGTCATAGAGTCACTATCGGAGCACTTGTTATTTGCGTTAAGCTGTTAGAACCGTTCAGAGCTGGTTTGAAGGGTTTGGAAAACATGCAATAAACCAAGAATCATTCCTATTTAGTTCCCCGTATCACTTTACCCGTTATAGTCTTATTGTTAGTTCAGTTCAGATCTAAAATTTGTCATTGATTTCCATTGGGTGTGCATGTTTTTAATTGCTTCAATAAATTTTAAGCTTATTACAGCTTCATAATTAATAATAAAGAATAAAATTATAATGGTTACAGCTCTATAATTATTCATTCGATATTATATAATCTAGACATGAATTAAGCAACGTTAACTTAGAACTCTATTGTAGAGACTTTTGCTTAAAGCAAATATGATTCTAAATAAGCAAATGCATTTGAATTTTATGTTCTCTCATTCATCTTATAAATATAAATATACCACTTATGGCCTCCACCCTCATGTTTCCGTTGTATTTTATTGCACCTGTGAATAACAATTTATTGGTAGAAATTGTTATGAACAATGAATATGAAATGATAACATGCGAGGTTTCTTTTGTTTTATCAAGTACTAAATGGGAGTTAACTTACAAAAAAACAATCAGTTTGATAAAAGAATAATTGTTCTTTACAATAACAAATATTATAATATATTATCCAATATTAATGTGGCAATACAAATAAAAAAATAAATATTTTTGAGAACGAAAATGAACATTTTTTATACTTCAATATTGCATACTTTCGCTTTTTATTTAAATGCCGTTGCATTAGACGAAAGCAAAAATATGCGGGCGACTTATTGAAGAGAGATTTTGTCAACTATCACTCTATTCAATTAGAAATGAGATTAAATCGAAACGAAATCAGATTAAAATCAGACATCGTGTCTTTATGGAATCCGCTTAAAAGTCTCGTATCCTATTGTCTTAAGACACTTTCATACCAGAACTCGCTAAAGCGGGACAAATATTTGATTAGGATTATGTCATGCAAGTATCAAGCACAAGAAACGTGCTTGCACCGCTTACTTTAACTTTATAATAAATAAGTACGAACCAAGAACCGGTTTTGTAAACTTTATACACAATTTTTAGGTTAAACACGTGCTCATGACTTTCTTATTTTCGTACCAAAGGAAGAAAAAAGGCGAGACGCCAGACATGGCCCTTAAGATTTTGTGCTTATATTTAAATGAACAGGTATTTTGATATCTAATACTTCAAAATGGCGTGCAGCAGAGCATACCTTGCACGGTAGCCTCGAGATAAGTGCATACGAAAATGAACCTTTGTGTAATAGCTTTAGGAATCTGAATGGTTTGAGCTATAGCGGCCCGTATACAGTAGCTGTTGTTCCATGCGATCGCTCGGGTATAAATCAAAGTACCTACTATATCATAAGGTATAAAGTACGAAAGGAACTATGTACAATTCTTGGAAAGTAGACGTGGTATTTGTTTTATTTCTATATCTATATATACCTAATGAAGTTTTGCATAAGTAGGTATAGTTCTAATTTACTTCAGTTTTCAGCGCGTCAGTTTCAACATATTTTCACCATATTTCTATGATAGAAGTAACACTATTGTTAGAACACGCATCTCTTCAGAGTGAGAGGGTTAAAGCAAAGTTAAGGCCAGACCTGCCAAGCTGGTTGTGGGTTGGCAGACATCACACACACTTTAGAGGTTTTTTTAACACTCGAGTATGCAGGTTTCCTAACGATGTTTTCATGTCGGGAGTGTCATGTACCGTTGTCGTGTCGGGAGTGTACGCAAAAATGTTGCATCAATATTAAACATAACACACGCTTGTATTCTACCAAAGGGGTAGGCAGAAGAGCGTAGTACACTCCCACCAGTTACGTTATAAATACCGCCATGGTACAGGCAATTTATGAGTAGGAATACTACATTTGTTGGTTCGTCAATATTTACCTTAATTATTGCCGAAAATGGAGCAAAATGCTAAAGTAGCTAGTAGCGGTTGGATGCGAAGAGCTGAAGATCGATCTCAGTGGCGTGCTATTGTAGACTATGTTAAGAAGTGGACGAAATTAGTCTGATAATGATAGGGATGATTTTCCAAATTATTTATTGACATATGCAATCTACAACCATGTCAAGGCTACCAAACCTTTTTTATATCAGCCCTCGACTCCATAACTTACCAGTTGCCATCCAAGATACCATCAGCGGTACATATAAAAGAGTTCGTTTTATTCGTATAAGGCAACGTTAGTGTTTCTAAGCTAGCATTGGATATAAAGTTGACCAATAAATTACTCAATTCCATGAAAGGGCTCGCCGTATTACTACGGTCCTTGTAACTATACTGATTTTATCAGTGCCTTTGGAAAATTGAGGTTAGCTACTAAATTTTGGAACTAATATATATATACACATACACAAAAAGACATAACATGACATCTCGCATGTATTCCTTCGAAGGTATAGGCAGAGGAGTGTGTTATACATGGTATATAGTTTAATGGACTAGTCACTAGGGGGTAAGCATATTAACATAAAGCTGGCACAGATTATTAATGATAATTCAAAAATTATAATTTAATTTAAATGAAGCACTTATATTTTATCTATCAGTGCAAAATAGTTACACATGAGTTGTGAAACAACTATCACAAAACCAGCTACTACATAAAGGGTTCCGGGTTCGATCCCCGCCGAGCAGATATGCTGAATTTCCTTATCTGTCCTAGCTTTGGGTGTTTGTGGATTCTGTTTGTGATTCCGTGGAATCTGGATGAGTTATCTATGTTCATGGCATTTACTGCTCGGAGAGTTGTAGTGTTGTACTGTGACTAGAAATCGGTATTTATTTTATACTAGTTAGCTCCGCGATTTCGTTTGCGCGGGGGTGATTTTTCGTCAAAAGCGGTTCAGCCATATTGAATTTTATTGATTTTACTTGTTTAGCACGAAACCGCGAAACATTTTCTACTGTATACTGACAGATAGACCAAAATTAAAAAAAAAAAATTTGCTCTATGTACTACATATATATGTATACTTCTACACACACTCATTTTGATGCTCTTATTTTGATATTACAGAGAGACACATCGATTTAATTTTTATCTATAGACTATAGATATAAATATGTATACACAAACGCCGATACACACTCTGGCAGTTATGATTTGGCGCATCATGTCATTAGTTACCTGAGATTGATGTTAGAAAACGTCATTTAGCATCAAGTAAAACCCAGGGACAATCCACATCCATGATTAATAATACCGCTGGAAAAGGCGGCACATTTAACGTCCGGATTTCTTATTTAAATTTCATTTTACACAAATATTTGGCCACGAAATAAGCAATACATTGCTAAGATTTGGGAAGTGTGAAATATTGATCAACATTCGTATAACATTTTCCTTTCATCCTTAGTATATACAGTATATAATAGCATATATTATAGTTATTAAATCTACGACTCGGAGTCTAGACTTGTGTCCGGTGTCAGGCAATAGGCTCACCCTCTATTCCCTGGGACGTACAACATAACTGGTGAAACGTGAGATCACTGTACAATTGTACTTAACGGTTCTAAAAAATACATGTTATGTTAATACAACTCCTTAAGAATAGTACTCTATTAGACGCGACATAATCTTTTTTTATTTAGCCTGACAAACAGGCAAACCAGCCACCTGATGATATGGGGTGACCTACGCCTTAGGACATTGGCAACACTCGAGGAGTGGCCAATGCTTTGCCCGCTTTGAAGTAGAGCTGTACAAGCTCATATTGCGTTGTCCGTAGCGATGTGAAAGTTATTAAAACGTTAAAAATCTTCATTAGTCTTATCTGCAAAGAGATCACGTCAGATCGCTAATTGAGAGATAATATTAAAAGTCTTGAAGCTTGTTGAGTTGTTCTACTAGGAGCGTGTAAGCGATGAGAGAAAATAAAGAAAAACTAAGACGAAAGGAGGAACTAAAGACATTTTGACATAATGAGTGTAAATGTATTAGTGAATAAAGTTTTGACCAAAATAATGAGGAACCCCAATGAAACATGATTTCAATAGTGGAAAGATAAAACGATTGATGATGAAGATGATAAAGATGATGGTGACGAAGATGATGAAGATGATAAAATACGTACTCATAAAAAGTTAAGATGATAAAATACGTACTCGTAAAATACAAATTTTAATTCGATGATCTGTTGGCATGACCTGTTGCGTTATTTGTTGCAGTAGACGTTAGCCGTATGAATGTTAATTTCAAAATAACAGAAACAGATTTACATCACCCTGTATAGTATAACATGTTAAAATATAAGGTGCAGTTGCTGTGAGTAGCGTTCAAGGGTTGTTCTACAGGTTAGTTGGTATAGGCGGTTAAGACAGTGTACATGTCCAGTAGTGAAATGTAAAAAGTGTTATATTTAGGTACATTTAATATTTTTTATATTGATGAAAAATGTTATAGGATGATCATACTGTTTATTTAAAGCAGTCATCAATGTAAATTATTTTAAATACTCTCTACTTAATTAAAATAAAAGTATTACAATAAAGAAATTCAAAATGTACATACATGTTATACAAGAATTTACATGTAGAATTCTGAGCGTATCCAAATGATCGCCTTGCTCAATCCTTCTTGTACTGAGAGTAGAAACAATGGAACGATTTGAAAAAGCCTACGATTATGATCCAATTAAATGCTTTGTTTTGATCATTCGGTCATTAAAGAATCACAGTCGTGTATAGTAGTCAGTGTCGCAAGTGACTTAATCGAGAGATAATATTAAATATTAGTAGTCTACGTGTTTTATGTGCGTCCTACTTTGTGCTAATTTCTCTTCAAGTTTCCCTTGAGTTGTTGCTGTTAATAGTAATGTAGGGAGATGTAAATAAACTAGTTTTTCTCAAGCCTGTTGATTTATTTCTGCGTGATGGGAACCTTTAATATTCATTAGGAAAACCCGGCTCAAAGATATTATTTATTTATTTATTCTTATCTCAATTAACAGACATAAATGTACAATGAAGAAGTTAATTAATTTTAACAAATTGATCAATAGAAAAATGCTTTAATGGGAAAAGGTTCCATTTTTGATGAATATTCGAAGCAGGTTCTTTCGATAACTATTAATTAGTTTTTAGCAATATTTTATTATTTATAATTTCATCTTGTTATCGTTATCAAACTAATATGCAATAATTTACTGAGAGAAAATATTGTTGAGATCTTCCCTTGAGAACGTAACATTTATAAAAGCCTAAATGCTTTACATTTCGTTTTTTATAAGGTCGATAAACGGTCAATTTTAAAGAACACATGAGGGATAGATCGCGAGGAGAAACGGACAGAGTGATCGTTAAAATTTCAGTTCGCGTGCCAAATCTTATCGTTTTTTCGTCCTATTGCTTAAGAACACGCTATTGACTCGATTTCGTGAGAACGGATGGTACTTGGATGTTCTTGCGGATTCGATTCTTTGTACAGCGTTAGATATTCGACTGATATGCGTGTAGAGTTCACGATCTATCTCTGTTGGGAACCAGTATTCTGGTGTGAATCTATGTTTACCTTTTGTTATGCTGTTGTTTATCAGATCATCGACAATTTCTGTCGATTCGAATATCGTTGAAGATTCGGTCGTTATAACACCGTTTATTCATGCTTGATTGTGTTCATTGTTGATTTAATGTGTATAGATTCTATTTATTTGTTATTAACTTAATACTGGCGATTAAAATGTACTATAATTAAGTTACGATTTAACGTTTATCAACCTAATATTTTAACTTTGTGTTTAGATTGTATTATTTGCCTTATGTTTAGTACATTGCATATATTGTGGACTATTGTGAGTTTATTTTTTATCTGTTTAGTTTAGAATAATGTTGGCTTACTAGTCACCCGGGACAGGAATCATTGTCTGGTAAATTATGCCGTTTATGTTTAACCCGCACTTTTTATTTGAAGTAAGTAGACGCCCGTAGACATCTGATACCTACCTCGAATAAAACGACAGGAATGTTGTTTGTAAGATGTTAGTTATTGTAATTTACATGCTAGTTATTATAATAATGTTATTATAATTGACTTTTTTATTAATGTTATTATGAGTAATGAATATTATTTGCCTATATGTAGATCCAATCTCAAATCAGTTCCTAAGATCGGCTATAAGCCGTTGCAACAATTAAAACTAAGTTGGGACGTCTCATGAATGCATGAGCAATTGCCACAACCTTCGAATCAAAACACTAAAATGCATTAAATTTTAATATGAGCCGAGTCCTACTTCATATTTTGAAAAGAGAAAAAAAAATTATGAAACAACAATAAAATTATGTAACAAATACTCGTATATAGACTTACCTTTTACTAATATACAAGTCGTATTTGCGTGTAACGGTCACATTCCTCTGATTGACATCCCTAAGTTGTTACCCAAGAGTTATTTCTGGATATCACGTGGCTTCGCTATGACCAGAACAGAACACATTTGTACGCGCGACTCAAGCTTTCAGGCCAGGGTCGTCGGCCACTCGCAGATAACTACACGATCTTCTTTTAATCATTCATACGTGATTCATTGTGCTTTTCACACAGAAAAATGTGTGTGTGTGTCTTATCTGGCCCGATGTTTAACATAAGTGGTATTGGTACAACCCTATTTATAGTTTAATCTCCACCACACGAGTATTGAGTTTATCAGGTCTCATACACGTGACACATTAAATCATTATCATGCCAGACATTATTCTGCCAGATAAGATTTTGTCTCTCCAAGTGGTTTAAAGCAGACAACATATTGGCAACTGCACTGCTGTGTTGACGACTATAACTTTTATATGTACACATATATGTATATGAGTATTTGAAAGCAAGTAGTGTTTGTGTCATAAATAGTTATTACATTTAATTTAATTAAAACATTTTAAAACTCTTAGACGTAATTGCACCCCTTAGGCCTTAACTTATAAAATAATTGTTTTACGACGGTTCTATGAGATAAACGTTCTTTACAACAATAAAATTGGAAACTGTACGTGTTCTATTTTCCTTATATTTTCATAATAAGTTTAGATGCAATTATTTAAAAAAAATATTAAATATTTTATTTTATAATTACAATGAAATGTATCCATGATGACTTTATACTTACTTACCTGTCTAGCGACACGAAACATCGCGAACGCTGCCTACGAGCAAATAGCGCTCACGTTGATACAGTTGCTGCAAAAATTCTTAAAGATTACAAATCGACTCGATTAGCTCGATTCTACAACAGCACAATCGGTACACGGATGTCTGGTTGCGGCTAATGAGACCTACCATTGTTTACAGATCCTATCGAGCTATCTCGCACTATTTTTGCTCGTTCGTGTTCAAACTTATCTCGGTGTTGTGCGCAAAAAACGAACGCAACCCTTACTGTACATAGTAAATGCACGTTTCCACAATAACATCGATATAGATTTAACAATCGATTTGTGCTCGTTCAAATCGATTTGCCAAATAGAGTAGCAACCCCAATTAGGTTTTCGTTGTGTGCGTTCATTGTTTGAAATATTTTGTTAGACTTTTTTAAAGCTTTAGTTTAATGGACAATATAATATGATTTTTTAATACGATGGATAGAGCAAAATGCGTTTCATTAATAAAAACCAGTCATTAATTAAATTTAAATAGTAGTCTGGTCCATGGCTTCATTTAATTTAATAAAATACAAAAAAATACTTATTATATATCCAGCTATTTATTGCGTTAATTTCAGCTCCTTTTTTGTTATAATTATTTTTGGAAAATAATCAATACTTAGTAACATAAAAGATATTATGTATAGCACAAAAAAAGGAAATTTAAAAAACGACATAACACCATCAAGCTCTATGTGGTTCTGCTGTTGGACACCATGTCCACTAAGAATAAACAGAGTTACACTGTCTTCCTTGGAGAATATTATAATGAACTTTAAGATGTTTGATATTGTTTCCTCACGAAGTCTTTCTTCAGTGTTATAGCAAGCGATACACGATCATTTAAATACATAACATGTAATACTTTGCCTTTAAACCGCATAACTTTATAAAGTCAGAGGCGCACGCCAACATTTGGAACGCAGAGTTTGATGTTTAACATCATTTTAAAGTGTGGCGGATAAAAGATGAAACTTCTTACCCAATCCGATGTACGCTAATGAGAGCAGCACCATTGTTTACAGATGGGATCGCGTTATCTGGATTATTTTTATTCGTACTCGTACTTATCTCTCGAATTCGACTCGATTGTTTTCTTGGTTTGCGTCAGTGTTGTTTGCGTATCGATCGACAGATAATCGGATTGTTTTAATGGATAAAACGTATTGTTTCATTCGTTACGCTTTTTTGGACACGCTGTACGTTCCACTTTAATGATGTTTAATTACTGGTACAAATAATGACGAGTTGATTGACTAGATATGATGATGGGATATTGTATGAGTTAAATTTATGTTGAAAGCCACAATGAAATTGGAGAGTTACATAATCTTGCAGCAATGTTGATAAGCAATGTTACCTCAATGTTACAGTAACTTTTGTTACTAATAAGGCAACATATTTGGCCTTTATCACATAACAATTAATTCGAATTTTAAAAAGACAGTGAAGCTACTGTTACGAATTGTGTACAGTTAAGTTACGGTTGCGAATCATTGATTCGGTCCATGAAAGATCGCAATCTCTTAGCAAACAGGTGATACGAATGCTGGGAGCAGGTAGCAAATTAGGCAGCGCTCACACGATACGATCGCGTCACCCGCGACGCGTCGGACGCGTCAACGTAACGAACCTTATTGTATGCAAAGCGCGCGCCCAGCGGGGTAACTAAGCGTTTTTCAACTTGCGTTCAACGCAAGTTATCGTGTACACGTTTTTATAACGTCCGAAAAATTTACATTGCTATGACAAGGATTCGACAACACAGAGTTGTGCGATGTTTTTTTTAATTTAATTTTACTAGGATTTATTAGTAATATCAAACTTGCGGAAAAAATTTCTTTGAACATTGCATTGAATTATAATCACGATTAACACATTTATAGTTAAATTCACACATAAATTGTAGATTCGTATGAGTCCTGAAAATGTTAAAGGAATATTTATAGGATCTTGAAATATATAAGACACAACATAAAAGAACATAACTGAAAATATCATTTATTTCGTCTATCAAAATTTTTCGGTGCCAATTTTACACGATTCTCTATTATAAGTTCTATTGTATGCCGATAGCCCGCAGCGCGTTTCAGACTGATCCTTGCCAAGGCACATAGTTACATAATCTATTAGGAGCTTTGCAACAATAAACTTTGAGCTCATAATCGTTTACCATGCTGAAGCTCGCATGACGTTTTGTCATTGTTACTCAGATAAATCTACTACGTAACCACCATCAATCATCGGAACGAAATTGGAATTTAATTCCAACGTAACAGAGGAGAATTTCGTTCGGATTAGCGGTGGGATTTAAGCCCTTTGGGCGGTACGAAGGCTGGCGCTATCAGAATCACCTTAATGATGCCTCGATGGCGGATAGCCATTGTGTGGGATGTAAATTTGTAGCCGTCGGCGCGGGTAATGATGTGAGAACAAACTGAGATGCCGATAGCTCGATCGGGATCGCTCGCCCCACTGTGCTGTTCCTTCAGGTTGTATCGTGTGATCCCGGCCGCTTCTTTTATTTTAATGTCGAACGCATTGTCTTTTGTCATAATGCCTCTGATTGTTTACAAGTTTTGCTCGTAAAATGGAATATTTATGCGAAGATTATATCGGAATTTTGCTTATGGAAAAGTTTTTACAGCGAGATATGTACATAATGTTTTCGTGTGATTTTATTTCGTTCGTGAAACTTGAACGGTTAACAATTGGGGACAATCAAGATATTCCTACTAAATTAAATTAACCTAGTTAGATTTAACTGTAGATTTAACAGATTTATTAGCTATCTACTGAAAACATAAATTCTCGGATTATTTCTTTATCCCATAACTTAATTCACACATTGATACTAGAAGAAAAGTAAACCAACCTTTGACACATTCGAGAGAATAGACCGTGCTAATGGTTACACGTTAGCGTGAGTACAAAACATTATCTTTTTACTACCAACTAGTTAATGAGCGAAGCCTTTTAGCGCTTAACCATACAAAAACCAACACAAACGCACATTTATCCAATCTTGAAATACCCCGAAACCTTTCCGTATTATTACACATAAACAAACAAAGCGTTACAGATTCAAAATGGCGCAGCGGTATGATCATTAGCGGTTATCGCACTATTTTGTCGGATAGACAAAATTTTCAGTCTTTCAACGCACATCAACGTAATGAATGCGCCCGTAAAGGAATTTTGAGGCGAACGCGATAAATAATAAACCCACTAAAAGGAGCTCGATGAAAAACGACGCACGATGCGGGCACTTAATTTTGGCGGGAAATTAGAACGCCATTTTGTGAGGTGCGGTGACATTCGTGTGTCGTTCAGAAATAAAGGAGACAAGGTCGAATAATATTTAAATTCAATTAAAAAAATTCTACAAAAATAAGTAATGGTATTTATTTTGGAACCGGATCAGATTTTTTTTAAACAAACCATGTACATTATGTCTATGTAAAAACATAATCGTTACAAAACAACTTTCTACTTAAACCTTATCGGTACCAACATTCTGTCCAAATCGGCCATTAATTTAAAAAAAAAAAGTAGATTAATGAGTGACTTTAAACTGGAACCCGTATCTCGAACTCGAGGTACATTACATAGGAATCCACAATTAAGACACTTAGTCGGGACAGCGTGCATGACATCATTATCTGAGAAATCGATTCTTTTTCTTTTATATCGAGAGTATAATCGGGATGGAGCGTGGCGCC
>DWEC01001195.1:0-13940 GCA_018245735.1 Microceris miodesmiata | reverse complement strand
TATTTTATATATTAACACTACACCAGCTTAACATATGTTGGTTGGAAATAAAAATAATACATGTTAAAATTATTAATTAGTCAAAAGGAATATTTCAAATGTTATCTATACACTATTTTCATGGAACGTAATGTATTGTAATCTTTGTTGGACCTCGATTCAGACTCACGGTAGTTCCAGGATAGTAACTCCGTAAATGGCGCGCAAGTTAAAAGTTTGTTAGGGTGAAATTTTACTTAGTGTCGGTTTTACACGATAAGCACTGATTTTGGTTACCTTAAAAACCCTCAACCTTCAAGTACTCCAAATACTGCCTTTGAAAGCAACAGCGCTACTAAATATCTTTCGGAAAATGAGCACTATAAATAAGATGCTAAAAACATGAAAAGAATAACAATAGGAAATAGATTGGTGTCGCGCAAACCTGCGAAAAGTACTACTACCAAAAGAGATGGGACTGAAGCTATGGCGTAAGGAGGTAGAAATATATAACCTGTTTCATTGTTTCATTAAATGGACAAATAAGGGAGATGATTGCTACTCTTCGACATTGTTCTGTCATGGGTTCCGCCTCTAGCTTTATTTTTTCAATTCAAAAGTATTAGATGTAATAAATTCAGTGATAAGTGATGCAATACGTGGTAGAAGACGAAGAATAAATAATTATAATCATCATCATCAGCCTATTTCCATCCACTGCTGGATTTAGGCCTTTCCAATAGCACGCCACTGAGTTCGGTCTTCAGCTTTTTGAAAAAAATATTTTAATATTTGAAACTGAAAAATATTTAAAACTGGAACGTGGCTTTAATATGGAATATATAAAATTAACCTAGTTGACACATTTTGAATACATGACTGCTCAATGAATTTATAATAGCTTCATTATCTAAGAACATTGTCTATATAGATTCGAATTTCAAGCTTATAAAGTACCTTCCCGACAACATAATTTTATCATAATATATATACTTGTCCTTTCTTGCCTTTACTTGATTTTATTTTTCGGCAAAATATAATATGTTAAAAGCTACACTTATGTAAATCTCATTACAATTTCATATTTCGAAAAGTAAGTCCTACGAACCATGACGTATACTGGTAGTATATTTCGCCAACTAATACTTTAGGGACCAGTATTTCCATTGAAACATCTTTGCGGTTTTATTTATTGTATCGTTCAAAAAGGAAGTCCGCGTGTAACAGTGGAACGATAAAAAAGGGTTACAATGGTGATAAATCAACCTTTAAAATAATTAATGACCTTAGTGGGCCGGGAGGTTGCTATAAAAAGGCAGAATCATGTAGTGGTTGTATTATTTAAAAAATCAATTTAATTTAAATTTTGAAACTTAAATATAAATAATAATAGCCCGAGATTTCACTTACCTAATTATATCATTTTTTATATACCGTAGCGACAGTGTGTAGCTGGCATTATAACATAATAGGTTATTCATATGACTTGCATTGTACTGTTGTAATGTCCGTGAACTCTGACTTCTTTTGAGGTGACATATGATAAATTTTACGCAGTTACATGATTTTTCTAAATGAGATTTTTTAATAATATCCGGCTTGTTATAAAATTGAGGTTGTATTTGAATTGTTACGCCATCACATCAGCCTCTGTTGTTCGACTGTTGGGCATGGGTCTCCCAAAATGTGCCACATTACTCGATCAACCTGTGATGTCCGCGTAGTTGGTATAGAACATTATTTTTAAATTCAAATACATTTATATAATTAAAACAAACCAATACATTACTTCCAAAATAACAAAATATACTCTTGCCTAGATAGCAGTAAATGGCAATCTAAAAATTACAATCCATAAGGATTTATCTCAGCCAAAATAATCAAGGCCAGCCTGTTACAAAACGACTTAATTGAAATTCAAAATTGTAACCTTAATTCTCGGCAAGTAGGCCAACGGAGTCCATTAAATGATGGATTAATTATAACGTCCCAATTCGTAAACGCTCAATCCCAGCGAGCGTGTTAACTCCATATTGTGTTTCACCTCGTTTCCTCTTAACGCGTGCTCCATGTGATTGAAAAGGACGCAAATACGCTATAGTTAAATCTACATCACTGTATGTTTCTATAGAATTAGTGATTGCGTTATTTATAAAATTAATTGTGTGTTGTTAATAGCTTTTAATCGATATAACGCTTCGTGTAAATTGTAATCATTTTGGCCTGTAATTTAATAATGTGCGATTGAATGTGTGATTGAAAATATCACGAAAGGTTGTAAAGTATTAAAATTTTCAATTAGGTACTTTTAAAGTGACCGAAAGATTTTAAATAGGCTTTGTTCTAAATAACAAAACATTTTAAATTCATACTGTGTATCAATAAGGGGCTGAGATGGAATAAAATCAAACAATTTATTACAATTCATAATCAAATTTATTACAAAGACAATTTTTACACATTTTTGTGATTTACGTGCGTACCGAACGACTTACTGATCGAACGATTGACCGATCGACCGACAGGCCGACCGACAGACAAACTGACCAAACGAACACATAGTTCAATGATCTACTGAATCGTTTAGTAGTCAATCTTATAATTTGTTAAAATCCAGTAATGAAGAACATTTTTTTTGTTTCAGGGGCAATGGCTGCTTGCTAAAACCTGATAGACCGGATTTTGAGAGTCGTGTGGAGATAATCTTGACCCTATACAATGACGAAAAAGTTCGAATTCAATTGGCAGATCCCCGTACCGGAACCTTTGCTTCAGGTATGTTGATATTTCTTAATACAAATTATCCGACCAACCGAAATTCTTACACTTAAAGGACAATTCTACCCGACTATTTCCTACACTAAAGATATAAAAAATCAATCTGCATGATACGTCGCGCTTCCAAAAAGACAATTGGTTGAAGCATTCCGTTCAACGCTCGAAAGAGCAAAACATCTAGGTCTTTATTTCAGATAGACACGACAAGTTTCTTCAGTTATATTGAATGATATAAGGTGGATTCCGAGCAATACTTCAGATGTTTCCTATGCTATCCTGTTATTTCTACCTTCTTTGAATCTTGCCAACTGGTCGTATTTTCTAATTTCGAATCTCACAATCAGTTTTGCAAATATTCCTGAAACATTTTATTTACCTACATCAAAAACAACCTCAGGAGCTATAATAAATTAAGATTAAAACAAAAATTTTTGAAATTTAATTCACGGAACGTATAATAATTACGTGTAAAAACAAATTTAGATATTTCGAGCTTGCTCCTCATTCCAATTGTTCTAGATTGTTCTAACCAGTGTTTGTTGATCCATTAACGTGGCAATTACACTAAACAATACCGGAATATACCGCAAAACCAAGCTATTGTCTCGTCCGACCTACTTTTCGAATGCTCCAAAAAGCTCTTAATATCAGCAGCCGCAAGCTGGTACAGCCGCCATTACGCTACGATTAGGGTAACCAATTATAAAACCAATTATATGGCGAACGACCTACTATGCTTTAAAATCTCCATCCGATAATTCGATTCACAACATATAATATTGTAGGGAAAGGTATATTGACCGCCTCGTTGGTGGAGTAATTGCAAGCGCGATTGCTGATCGAGAGAGGTCCTTGGCTCGAATCCCGTTGGTTAAAATTTCTTGTAGTGGCTTGGAGTCTGGATTCGTGCCCGGTGTATGGTAAGAGGTAATATCTGGAGAAAACCTGTTTACATAGCCTAAGCAGTTAGCTCATTTCATTAAAATTCAGAAAGCAGGAGTGAAAATGTATTTCTCAGCAATAATTAATATTGACTTTGACAGTGTCTGTCATCGAAAATGACATTAACGATGAACAAGCCAGTACATTGTAACTAATAGTACCTAATGTACCTACCTAAACTGGTGAATAGAATACACTAAGGATCGTCCAACTGTACGTCGCGGCGCTATCCTGGGGGAGTCTCGAGACAGTTCATGTAATTAGTATTTCTTGACATTCATTTTTAATTAAATTTCAACCCCTATTAAACAAGTTTTGTCCATAAAAGCGTGACCTTCTTTCTCATTTTTAATAATTTTTGTACATTCTTTTTATGTTTCCTAATTAATAATATTTATGTATTCTCTCGTTGTCAGGTATTTTCTTTGAATATTAACATAATGTAAATTTATTTCTGATAAAATTATAATATCTTCTTCTACAAGAGCGTTGCACAGTTATATAATCAGTAAAATTGCATACATACATAATGTAATTATATAAGTTAATACGTCTATCAAACATTTCGCAACACATGTACGAAAAAAATATCCCCGGAAACTTAAACGGTTGGCAACTCTACGGCCATGAGAGTGACATTATAATTGTTTTAGAGTACGCAATTAAGCTTTAAAGAGAGTATTCTGTTAGCCGAGATAATGGCCACCCCATTACCCGGTCCTTTCATATACATACTACATAAAATGTCAACTGAAAAATGGAGCAATGAATGTGAAATAAAATATTTTTTCTAGTGATAGCGGCTCAAAAGAACTGGGACATTTTACATAGATTACTTTTTACAATAAATTACTTTTTTATGTGTCACAATCAACTCTGTTTCCTGAATAACCCTGATCCATCCACAGCGCTAGGCTTAGGTAAAAAATTAACTTTTTTTCATTAACGTAAATCATTTTATTGTTTCGCTGTAGCAAAGAAGCATGTTCTTATAAAATTATTTCTTAAAGATATTTTCTACCGCGCTGGTCGATTGCGGATTAACAGAGTTTACAACCCCCAGAAAACATCAAGGAGAACATTACGGCAGGTTTCCTCACGATGTTTTCCTTTGCCGCTATACCGTATTATATTCGATTCTGATAACACAATAGAATTGTAACAGGATAAATTGTAACAAGGATAATTGTGACAGGGTAAAGATTGGAAACCCGGAATTAAAGGGCTGAAATCCAAACCACTAGCTTATGTTTTTTTTTTTATTTCCATGCCTCTTAAATAATTATTCAAAAAATATTTTGTTTATGATTATACACGTACCTGCTTCACTCACGTGTGTTTTATGGGGATGGCTCACCTCTGACTTATATAAAATGCATCATGAGTTCCCGCCGATTATAGTAAGGTCGCAGCTGAGAATTTTTTTATGTGTCACTTTACACCACGTGCCGACATTTATTTTTGTTTCCTATGAAAATAGAAAAACCTATATTTAATTATATCTAACCATTTACAAGCTCATCTAATTTTACCTCTTTATAGCATTACCTAATCCAGGTTTAGTCATTATTACTGTGTAAGTAGGGATTACACATTGGGAAGATAGCCCCTTATGTATACATAAGGGGCTATCTTAAAATAAACGTGCATATAATACAACTTTCTTAATCATATTTACTTGTATACCCGACCTCAAAGCTTAATTTCATCCCAGTACCTAGTCTCCACAATTCGTGGAACATGATTACCACGGGTCGGCGGATTATTTTTGTAATTAACGCTGGAGATAAAGCTACACTAAGAGCCATAAGCCGCGAGATAACGAGGTGCAGGTATAGAACAGATAGGTTTAATTGGAAACCTGTGTTCTAGGGCACCGCTTCGTCGGTGCAAAGTTTACTTGTGGTCCGTCGCTAATCATAACAACCAGCGCAAACGCGTTTGATTCCCGTATGATTGTTTGTGTATCTTTCGTCCATAAGTTGAGCTTGCTAACTAACTACTTCTACCTATTAAAAGCACACGGTGACTACTAGTGATCTTTTTTCCCAATACATAGTCCTGCACTCCCGTTGTGCTAGGTTCGCCCAAACCAGTGAAACATAACCCAATACTGTTGCCATATGACGTAAGCAACGACTAGTTTATAGACGTTTCTCCGAGGTGCGTGAGCTTCTGAGACGAATTTGAGACTCCGATTGTAACTTCCTATATTTAAACGACTGAAATTTCTGTTGGACTTAGTTGGGATGAACAGTCAATCAAACCGATGGCTTATTATCCGCCTAGGAACGTAATATAACATTTGTGTAACCGATTTTCATTTACATACCTCTATACTCGAATATACGAGACTGAACCTTTGTTATAACGCCCTCTTAGGGTATAGAAATAGAACTATGTAGATTTTAGCCCACAATAAACGATAGTCTGAATGTTGAAGGGTTATACGTTATTCTTTTCTTACTAAGAATTCCTGTTTCCAGGGCGCAACCTTCGACAGATGGACAGAGGAAAAAGACAACACGGAACTGGAATTGAATTGTCTGTTCAAGGTCGACGAATACGGCTTCTTCATCTACTGGAAGAGCGAGGGAAAAGTGAGTACCACATAATTTATTTGCAAAGTAGAATTCATGTCATACTTTTGACATTTTGTATCATTCGAAACTACTTTGGAACAGCCCTGGAGATAATCACTTGGACTAGACGAACTTTGCAAAGTACCAACATAAATACATAATTAAATGAATAATGAAGAATTCGGGCGGAGCTTAAACGTTGGCTATTTTTACTGCTGCTGATTTATCTTTATAACATATTCCGTTTTCTGTAACTCTGGTTTCGATCGCCAAAATCGTTTGTTTTATCTTTATTTTTCTTTGATAACATAACCAAATAACATACAGCATTCTCTACTGGACGTATTTTTACTACTTTCTTTTCCTCCTTATTCCAATTTCCCCAACGCGAGGGTCGTTACCCATCAAAGTAAAATTTCACCCGCATGATGTTTTGCCATTTAGGTACTCCGGTTTATCGCAGAATGGATCGGTTTGACGTCTTTAATATTTGGATTGGATTGGATTGGAAGTGGTGTGTTTACAGTAATGAGTTTCTTACCCTCGGTTTCTTATCCTCTATTGTCCCGGTTAATTTATTATTTTGGGAGTAGTAGAACAATCGAAACTTTTTAAGCATTGCCTGCGCAACAATTGTGATTATAGCAGCACACGCTAAACAGTAACATACAACTGATTGTTTAACATACAACTAACAAAATATAACAATAATCTAGAGTTTATTTAACAATGTACCTAATAACCAATTTGTAACATTTTAAACATTTCATTCCTTTTACTGTTAATTTTCTTCATAACAATAAAAAGGTTTAAGGTTAGTCTGCCTATCCGAAAGTTATTTGTGCTATGAGGACACTAACTACTTTTGTCTAGGTTTTTCCACGAGCTAATTATTAGAATGGCAGAAAAACATACAATTGTAGAGCCATACTAGCTATACAATATTCAAATACTTATGTTTGTTTATACAGTTCATTATAATGGGTAGAAGTAGGGATAATAAATCATAGAAATGAAAAGGCATGTCTATGATCAGATTACAATATAAATCCATTTGGCGTTATCTAAGGTTTTTCTATCACGTATACCACGTATCTTCTATCATATTATCTTTGACGCAATCGATAGACCTGGAGGTCTATACGTATAGAGTGAATTAAGATAAGAAATTCATCTCTCACAAACTTTATACCACGGCTATATTATGTCTATTTAGAAGTAAAAAGAACAAATACGGTATAATGGTTAAAAAAGCGTTGATTACTTACAAAATATGCATTGAGCGTATGCATGTTAAAGCACCACGGGACTCGTAAACGTCAGTCATTGTTGATATTGGAGTAACGGCGCGTTGTTATCACGATCAAATGTATTTGTATATGCTAAACGGATTGGTAAAAATCAAAGGACTTGTTTCACTTGATAAATACTTACTTAATTTTCTAATCGAAAATTCGTTACTAGCGTAATAAATTTCAATGCTCTACACGATATTTAAGGGACTAAGATTGCAAATACTCGTTTGAAAACTGATTATTACATAAAGCCTTTTATCTGTCGAGAGATATGTCACGGCAAATAATATTTTTTTACCTAAGTTACTTTAATTGGACAATAATTAATGTAATATTTGTCTTGACATTTTATTTAAAATTTGCTATAATTAACCACTTAATTTGACAATTCGACATGACACTTACGAGTAATTTTTCTCTTATTTAGTCATAAGATATACCCTATTTGTAGTTTAATGTTAATTGTTTCAGAATGTTAGGATTATTGTAATATGAATTTATCACACGGCACACCCTACGATGAGATACATAATTAAAGTTACAACAAAAAAATTGATTAAAATGCCACTCTAGTAAGTACAGCACAGCATATAGCTAGCAGATTTATAACGTTTTAGAGAACATTAAAGAGAATTCCTGAGGTGCGTGAGCTCGCTCAAAACATTTTCCTTAATAGTTACAGCAAAGTATGTATAATTTGAAAATGCACGTAAATCGTTAAATATTCGAGATAGATATTTGGCGGTATAACTAGAGAGAAGCAGGCTAAAATACATATCAAAGTCTATGAATCCCAATTTGAAACTCCACAAATCCTTTAAAATGGTTATCATGGAGTACCCTCGATATTACAACCCTTAAAGGTTCATCAGGCTTGTGTATGTACACAAATGGAAATTGCTTGGATCTAACGAAAGGCCATCACCTGGTTATTTCCCGCGGGCTTCAACAAAGTTATGCATGGGTTATGAATCTACGATGGACGGAAATAATGTGATTTGTCGGGACCGTATGCGGGGGCGGACGCCGTAAGTTTTTATGATAATGGAGTTTCAAACGAGCGTGTATATGCAATTCTATGTATATTGAAAAAGATACTTCAAATTCATCATAAGAGGCGTTATCAAAGCAAGGTATAGGTACTAGAGACTCGCATATATTAACTGGTGGTCCAGCGGTTGTGATGCTAATTATTGATCTAGAAGGGTTCGATTCCCTCTCAAAAAGAAAATTAGTTTGATAAGTCAAGTTTTTGCTATCTGGATGCATAATCATATGCATACATCATGGTATAAGTACATATGTAAGCATTTGTTTAGAAAGGCATATACATATCTACATATTAACATGTTTGTTAGCCGTCATAAGCATGACAGTATTAACAAACATACTTTATGTTTATTAGCTGTCCAACTGCCATTAAACAGGGTTTGTCGAGTCATGGAACAAATGGTTGTGTTTAAAATGTCCCTAGATACAGGGACAAGTGTCGCCGTCAGTAACAACATTGCAAGTTTATATTACTTTGTATAGCTACCATCTTGTAGCAAATAATATCGCGTGACAAATTCCCTTATTATGAGATACTGTAGTTAATTGAGCAGCGCTCTCGCCTCTTCCAACCTGACCATTGGTCTTACTTTTTTGTCCACCCGTTAGATCTCGAGTAATCCGGTCTACTTCTTAGCTTCGAGTAATTAAAAATGCTAAGCGAAATTGACCACAGTGAAATATTTATTTATTTACCAGCTCTGTCCGCGACTTCGTACCCTACCACCTACCCACGCGGGGCCGCATCGCGCATCAACTGACGCGCTTCCAGCCTCAGCTGAACCCTATTTAATAAAAAGATATCTTGATTGATCATATAGATCTGAGCTCTATTTTACTTGATTGACATAACTTCTTTATTTGTTAACCGATTTAAATGATAAATGTTAATTAAAGCCCATCACAATATAATCCTGAAAACTGCATTCAAATCGGATAAGCCGTTTTTGAGATTAGCGTGCACAAACATACAAACATACAGACAAAATGAAAAAAATATTGTTTTGGGTTCTCTTGCGTATATAAAGCCCCCCCCCCCCATGTATAGATACTATAGATAGATTATTAATTATGTAATGTAATACTATTATAAAACCGCTTATATTCATTAGCATAATAAAATATAAAAGACAATACCAAAACGTTCATAACTCAATCATTAAAAATGGAAGTTAATTACAAACATAATAAAAAACATATTAGTAAAGTCGCCGGCAGTTAATTAGATCAAAAGACTCACAAATACTCAAATATACATTTAAAAGTTTACCCATTTATCAGCAAATAGGTCAGAAACTGGATACGCTGGAAGAATGGCGTTCAGTCGAGACAATTCGGATATGAAATATATAAATCGGGTATGATATTAGAGTGAATAAACTTTCTATTAAACAAAAGAGAAACGGGCGATAAATTACTGCGGAAGCAACTTGCCCGTTGGACATTTTTAAAGTGCCGTTGAGGCCTCCAACAAGGTTTCATTCAACAACAATAAACACTACAGTGACAGTAATGGGTTTCAAAGGTAACACACCCCTCCGTGTCGCTTCCGTCATCTGTCACGGTAAATCTCTGCCGACTATCTCCGCTACAAAGAGGAGCAGGTATCCTCGCAGTTACATCTAATTTAAAATTAAACGGGGACTTTAGAAAATGCTCACTCGTGTACGACGTCAAAGGAAACCAGATGAATAGATAATTGGACATATTCGTTACTTTGTACTGTACTTAAACTAGTTATTCCTCTCATTTAAATGCAGATTACCAGCGGCGGTTCGGTTTCTACCTAAAACTGCCATATTAACACAACTGTTACATTATACATGCATCGAATAATGATTATCCCTTGATAATATAATGAAACATATTAAGGCTAAGTCTTAAATTTAACATATAAATCCAAATCGAAGGTTAATATGGTTTTGGTAATAGAATAATTTATCTATTTAATACCAATAGTACGATACTAGTCTAGCATTTACTAATCCAAAAGTCTAGTTGTTATAAAATGTTATCGAAGAATCTAGAAACATTTCTGGAGATTTCTTTGAAAAATGCCGGAATCATTAATAGAAGTGCAACTATGTATGTGGATGGGCTGGTAGTACATATGTAGCAGCAGATAGCAAGCGATCAGTATAGTTAAGAAATGATGACCGTGGTTTCCATTTCAGTGATTGCTATGACAATTTTTTACATTCTTTGCCATGTTTCGTATGGCAGGTTAAAGTCTCGACCCCGGTTGTTTTATTATGTAAGTAACAAACATTTAACCTTGATTAAGTGAAACATAATATTTTACGTAGCCATAATTTTTTTTTATTATTCACTTCCATCCATATGTAATCACAATTTTGATGATAAACCCTTGCAACCCCATAGACAGTACTTAAGCATTAATAAGATTATTGGTATAGATTACTTGAATCAATATTTGTCTAGGTTAATACATAATCGTTATACCTTTCCACAGATAATTTACACTGCAGATAACATGCCGGAACTATAAAGTCTATACCTAAACCTCGCCGTCGCATACACGTGTAACCTATAATTCTAGACTCGTAAACAATTTGTCTATGGATGTCATTATTGCTTGTTAGCCAACTGTAACATAATTGTCCATAGACAATCATCATCATCATCAGCCTATCTTAGTCCACTGCTGGACATAGGCCTGCCCCAAAAGACTATATGTTTGGAAAATGACTCATCTGGTCAACGTGACTAAGTATGGCCTAAATCCTTCCCATACTGAAAAGAGACCCGTGTGTAACACAGGTATGATTAAAAGGATGATGATGACGATTACTGATTACTGTTTGAGTATCCCAGACTCAATTTAAACAGAGAGGTATAAAATTGGATTTAACTAGGATGTCCAACATAGTTCAACAACCCTTTCGTCTACATTTAAGAGGCGTGATAACAAATAGCAAAGATTTAAATAATGTGTATAAGCGCGGCACAAATCGCTAAGTATTTGCTTGTAGTGAATATTTATTCGAGATACTCTTCACGAGTCGATCGTAACGCAACAAAGGCGAACCCTCGTTATCACCGCTCTATTCAAGACCGCTGGCGCATTTTTTAACAATTTGTATTGAGTCTGTATCAACGTGTACGTTCAGAATGTGTAAGCACCGTAATAAAGGTGTGAAAGACATGAATACGTATTAAATTCTAAATTCAAATATATTTATTGTAGTGCCCATATATTAAATTGATGTTTTGAATATTATATTTAATAAAATTGGCTGTTCCTAGATATGAGTGCTCCATTCTAGTAGATATCTGCGCTTTCCATCAGGCGAGATCGCGGCCAAACGCTAGCTTATAATAGTAATAAAAAAACCATTCAGCGGTGACTGCGACAGAACAAACGTTTTCCTAATCGATATATACGAGTAAAATTGGCGCCAAAATTAACGCAGGCGGAGTTGTGATAAACATAGACATAAACACAGATTAATAAATATCTAGAGACTAAATTTATTCTCTCTGTTACTGTCTTTGTTGAATAGCTTATTATTAAAAAATATTAAATATATATAATCAATGTCATGCACATATAATATGTTATTTAAGTATATTTATTAGAAAAAGTATTTATTAGTCCTTACGTTACGTATACCAACATCTTAGGGGGCGTTACGTAACGCAAATTTGAATATTTTAGAGTCTCCCTCCCCCCATGTAACGCACTTACGTTCCTACCGTTTTGCAAGAATTATTATTAATAACAATATTATTGTAATTAATGTTGTGCTTATCACATAAATATAAATGAGATTCTTACTCTGCATATTTAATTAGATACTCGTACATACATACTCGTATGTATATTATTACCTACCTGCAACTGCTGTTTCATAATATTATTAGACCCTAGTAGTCTAGACTTGAACAAGTCAGAATACTAACAAATTGTACATGAGTCTGATATCACCGCCAAATTTTTCATCCGTGTCAAACATATTAAACTTGCTTACGACAGTCTGAAAATTACTGAAAGGAGAATTCTGCTTATGAAGACAATTTTCTAGAGATAGAATTAATACAGCCCTTTACTCCCTCGTCCCACCTTGACATACGAGCCATACTAAGTACATCATAGTAAATAAACTTGAAATAAGATAACAATTATACTATTCTCTTTAGTTTTTTTCTTAGAAAAACCACAACGGAGTTACGATTACATTATACAGATGCAAAATAAACAAATCTTCGTACCTAATGTATGCAGTCCAGTACAAGTACATTGGTGTCTCATTAAATTCACAATGATATGGACGCCTCAGATCTTCGCCGACCATAAATGTGATAATGAGCTGTTAAATCTAAATTTACGCGTTGTGCTGTTAATGTCTGCATCTTCATTGTATTACAACTTCATTACGAATACGAATTCAAATACGAATGGAATGAACCGATGTGAACTGGTTACGATCTTTATAAATATTAAACAGAAACGTAAACTAAATTACGTGTTGATTGTAAAATAAGCCAAAGATGGAAAAAATGAGCTACGGAATAGTTACAGTAGTTACATACACATTTATATAAGAATAATCTCAATAGATTATTTTTATTGTGATCGTTAAAGTCGAGAACAAGTCCCTAGATTTTACTATTTGACATGGTAAAATATGACTTCTTTTTGTATAGCTTTGCTGGTTTCAAGTAATCCAAATTCGATTGCTATTAACGTAGTGACTATAGCGACCTATGGTATTGCTTTGTGTACATGGAATTATTAAAATTATATCAAATATAATAGATATACATCGCGAGGATTATATCTTTTAGACATCCAGCTTTGTGAAAAGTCATTTAAGTGTTCCAATTCACCCGACATTTTCGAAATAACTCACTGTAGCATAACTAAGGGAAGATGCTTCTCTAAGATGCTTCAACTAAATCGCATTTTAAGGGACCCACTGTTCGTAGTTTACTTTATACGTTGTTTGTTATACTTCATTTCAATATATGACAAAAGTCTTGATCAAAATTTCGTTTTAAAAATTTGTTTACTTGATCATCTGTTCTGTACTGTACCTGATTCAGTAAAGCTTATGGCAATATAATAAACTTATACCTGTAGTAATTATTAGCGTAGACAACACTGTCAGATAGTACTGGAAAGTTCCTTTGACTGGCTGTCAGAAACTTGTAGCCCAGATACGTCTGATGTTGTATACTCTGCGTCGTTTGTGTCGGTTGCACTGTTAAAACATCAGACTCGCATCGACACTCCGGTCTATACTCGTTCCCGTCAACTCTATCGTTGCATTGTAACCGTTTAGTAACGAAC